>BRZM01002421.1:14265-26271 GCA_033238685.1 Lates japonicus | reverse complement strand
GGAAGCGCCAGCATGCTCTAGCAACACTCTTACTGTACACATTGAATTTTTACCGTTATATAAACCGAAGGGTTGTAAACAGCTGCATTATTTGAGTAATTTTCCCAATTTCATGAAAAACTAACAGAGTCTCAGCTGTGCATTGTAGTTTAGCAACACACAAAGAATAAAAGTATAATTATTAATTATGGCTTATATACCCATCAATCTCTTGACCGAGCTACCGACTTTCACTGAACTGAAACTGAATGCTGTGTATATTACCCATAATTCCCTCGGCTTCTGGAGCAGGAAGTTCTGTCATGGTAAGAAACATACCAAACTCATTCGACCTTGATATTTTCACAAAGCTCATCTGATATCGAGATGAACGCTGGTTTTAATGACTTATCTTTGAACTGACTACAGTTCGCATTACCGGTTTAGAAATGACAGAGGCTCCATTCTCCTAAAACAAGCCAGTGTAACATCAAAACGTTTCCAAACTGTTATTTTAAGGTGATGTTACGAATTAGCTCAATAGCAACATAGCCGTTGTGGAACTATAAACATTACATCATAAATATCAGCACAGCAGCACTGTCACAGGAGCGTGTTAACCTACATTATAGGGCCGAGTTTTAAGTGCAAGCCTTCCTTGTTGAGCTGTTGTAATTTATTGCCTTGTCTCACATTGATTATTATAGAAAAATAGGTGCAATAGAGCTAAAAAAAATCGTAGGTTAATAGTCTGTCAACTAGTTTGATAATCATTTATTCTTTTTTTCTAAAACCTAAATCAACTAAAAAGTGTTTTATGAAGGATATTTAAATAATTTTATTGGTTTGTAATTATATAAACATGACATACAGGATGGAAGTTGTTGTAAAACAGCATTGATTTAAACGTGTATATGCAGGCTATTGTTCAAAATGTTTATTAACAAATGTAATATTGTTAAATAAATTTTAGTTCAAGGCCAATTGCAGACTGTCATTGATTCACCTGATTTCAGCCTGAATAATATTAGAAAACGAATCAAATATTCTGGTTTTTAACATAAACCTACTATAATGGTCTCATATATGGATCATGAATTTACATGTCCATACACCTTTGCATCACACCTTTCCATCTCATTCATTGTGTCCAGCTCAGCCTAAAACTGTGAATGGGGTGGGAACGACCATTATTCCACACCAGCAGCACGACTCCCAATGGTCAAAAGACTTATCCTGACACCAGAGGTCTTCACCTCCTCCTCCTCTTTTTTCACTTATTTCCAGTCCCCCAGCCTCCTCCTCACACCCCTCTCACCTTCAATTCGTGAATAATTTTCATAAACAATCATTGTCGTAACATGAATGTAACGACTTATAAAATCAAATCAGCCATCATTTTCACTTCTAGACTGAGAGTAACTTTGAAATTATGTATTATTTCGTTGTGTGAATAATAAAAAAAATCTTACTGGTTGCTTTGATTACAGCGTTGAATAGCTCATAAAATCCAGATGTAAGTTTTACAGTCTGCAGTGAGGATGTGGTCATCCAATCCATTAAGCAGAGGTAAATACGCATTTGGATCTATTAAATAGTAAGGATTTTTCAGTAATACACAAGCATGAAAAAACAAAACACATGTGTTCAGACAGAAACATACTGTAGTTATGAAATGATCGTCAGGAATAAAACTGAAATGATCGGAAAACAGCAGAGACAGACTTTTCCACTAATTACTACTAATTTCCCATGTTTTTATGAGTATGTTCAACATATTTAGAAAATCCTTCCCTCCCTCAGCTTCCTTGATTTGTTTCAATGATACAGCAACTTGAATCAAAAACTTCTTCCTCTTTGTAAATTCAAGATACGTATTAATTTCCATCAGTACCTGTTTCTTTTAACAAAAACAGTTTACATCCAAAGTTTCTTTCAAATGCCCTTTCATTTTTAAATCACTTGAACACCACAATGAAACTTCACTTTTTCCGCACAGATGTTTCTCCCAGAAACCTCCCAACCCAAAAACACAATCCTTTTGTCTTGGTGGGCTTTAATAGTGGTGAAGACAGCAGTACTAATACTGTAAAATGCAAAATTTGGAGTACAAGTACCAGTACATTTGTATATCAAAAGACTGCAACACAACTTCACATAACTGGAAAGATCTGTGTAAAAGGCAGGGCCTTTAGCGATAATAATGCATCATAATTTACAGGTTTAAATCGTGTTTTGTCTGCAAATTTAAATAAACAGCAGCTATGAAGCTGTAGTGAGGAAAAAACAAAGTAAACAGAACTGTGGTGGTTACATGTTTAATAGGCAAATCAAATTCAGGCTACAGGTGGTCTTGAGAGCTCCTTATGAAATTATAATTGCATAGCTTAACTGTGAAGAAATGTATTTAAGGAAACCGACCATCACCTATATACCGAATCCTTGAATTAGATGCTTTTTCCAGAGAAACAGATTGCCATCATGTCTAAAGTAACTTGGGGTTATGGGAGCTGCTAATTGACTGCTGGCTCTCTGTCTGTTAGTTGTTTGTGTTGTTGGGGTGGTTTTTACCATGTAAAGGATTCAATATTTCTCTCACCACTTAAAGTACCACACAATGACATAAACATTCCCACAGAGTAAGATCCTTTTTGTTTAACCAGATGCGTTGCTATGTATCACTACCAAACTCCATTGACAAAAACAGTCATTTTACAGAGCAGGAAAATAGGAGCTGCTGGAATACTGTTAATAACTAATACTGCCCCGATCGACTAGTTTGTTTGTGTTATTGTGTGGCTTTCAGTGGTGGAAGAAAGGGTAAAAGTACCACACAAATATATGAGCATAGCTAATAATTAGTATTCTGTGTGAAAGGACTGGTTTATGTCGACTGATTTTTATTTTTATTGCAAACAAATGTTCTGTCTTGGGATTTGCCTGAGTGAATTGGTTTTGCGTTGGCACAGAATTGAATTCACTGGTATCGATCATCAGTTTAGATGTATCTTAAATGCATCAAATTGATGATTTCAGGTTGAGATGTGTGTAGATTCAGTGTTAGGAGGAGAGATACACCTCCCAGCAGCAGTATCCGGTCTCCTATGGACCGTGGTAAACATCTTCCTGTACATTAAGACCTTAATCCACCTAGAGCTTGAAAATGATTACATGTGGCACGCTGACCTTTCCAAGCAACAGTGGGAACAATATAGAGGGAAAGTTCTTAGCTGTACTGTTTTAAAGTGTGTACTTGGCTAGCAGTGCAGTGGCAGAGTAGTCAGGAGGATCAGGAGGAGTCCTGGTGGACTGGTACAGCCCGCTTTCATGTCACACAATCCAGTAAACTGAGTAGATGAAATTAAAATGGTGACTCATTTAGCAAATGGGAAAACGTCAAACACGGAGCCAAGAAACTTAAAAAGAAATAAGAATCTATACATCAACATGATCTCAAATGAATTCACATTTTTAATGTAAGCTGAAACTGAAAAATGGAGCAGATGTGTGAGTGCGTGTTGGGTCCTTTTTTTCATCTTTTTAGTCTCTTTTCTAAATGTGGAAACCTTCTTTTCCATCTGCAAATCCAAGAATCCATCCATCTATCTGTAATGGGGCTCTGCAGGACAATAAAATCAAAGAGCTACGAGCAGGCACAACCTTTTTACTCGTAATTAATTTTCCTGTCTATGGGGCTTTCAGGAGAGAAAAAAATAAATGGGAGGAAAAGTATCTTTTGTAATTTCATATCCTCAAGAACCACCTCAGGGTTTATAATTCTTCTTTTTCCAAACAGCCTCTGCAGATGAAACAAGCGCCGTACGCGACAAAGACGCCTCTTGAAACCTTATTTTGTTGTGCACTTTGTTGTATGTGTGTCACATTGGGCACAGGCTCACTCCTGGATTACCTGGTAGATAATGGGCAGCCATAATTAGATTGACATTTTGCGCTAATAGCTCCAAACCTCTGTAATTGCTTGTTGTCATAAATTCAGGGTGAGATCATTTATGAGCGTGCTGTCGGCCTACATGTGGTGTTATATTTTGTCTGCCCTGAGACGATGAAGTGCTGATTCATCACTCGTTTTTGACGTCCTGCTCGATTAGCTGTTCTCTCCCATCTCAGTGGTGAAGGGACACATGGCGTAAAAACCTGCTATATAAAGCATTTCTGATTCACAAACGTCTGCATCGATACTCCACCTCACAGCCTTAGCCTGATTCAGACAGCTGGAATCAATACAGCTTCATCTCAGAGGTTAAGCCTGGTGAATCGATTCGAATCAGCAAGTCGTTACACTCCCTAGATCATAGCGTAGCACCGACAATGTCGGGATTAAAGCTCCATTTCCTTTTTTGTCCACCCATGCTAAACACGGCTGCGCTGATGGTACTGTAACGACAGACACTTCTTGAAATCATTTACAGATAAAATGCTTCACGGTGTTGTTTTACCCGGCTCGTGGGACACAGATGTCAACAACCTTTTAGCCTCCTGACTATATTTTAGCACCAGATACCAGTTTTCTCCTTGATATTCTTTGCACACTGCAAAATATCCATCCTTTAGATTTCAATGGTGATTTCTTAAACTTTCAGCCTAACAAACTAGTCAGTTTTAGGACCATTGTAAAATTTGGGAGCCACACTCAAACTGAATTAATGTAAAATTAACACAGTGAGCATCAAAACTAACTAGGGCTGTCACTTAAAAAAAAAAAAGAACAAATTCGAAATGACCCACAATTGTCGCAATCTGTTCAAATTAATTGGAGCAAATTGCGACAATTGTGGGTCATTTCGAATTTGACGAAATTCTAAACCAGAAATTTGAAATGAAATTCAGACCCTCAGTTGTCGCAATTTGTTTGAATTAATTCGAACAAATTGAATTCATTCTATTTTTGGGTGTTTATTAATTTTCTGCTCTAACTTTTCCAATTGTTTGTTATAACAATGATCCAAAATGATGTGAAATTGCATATTTTTTATTGAAAGTCTTCCACAAACTTCGGGAAAGTGTTGTTTTGGTTAGCATTTTTATGACTGGTTGGGCTCAGTTTTTCAATCGCACAACAGACAGTTCTGCACTGCTTTTACTTTTAGTAGCAACAAACATCTAAAAAAATATTGTACGTGACTGTAAAGTAGTAGTAGTAGTAGTAGAAAGTCAAGTTACTTCTCATGGCCTTCTTCATTGGACAGAGTTTGCTCAATTGTCGTCACTTGACCTGAGATAAGCTGGGAAACACTGTGAGATGTGGTTTGAAGCTCACTGGGTGGGGAGAGCTTGAAAGCTTGAAAACGAATGTTTCCAAGGATTAATTTTCACGCTCAAGCAGAAACTCCCTGACCTAGCAACAAAAAAACAAACAGCCAATAATTCAAGAGACTTAAAGTGACAGGCTCACTGTGTAATGTTTGGTCCTCAAATATAAGACTCCCCCCATATCTTCAAACAATTTCCAGAGAAGAAATATCATCAGGCCAATAACACGACTTTGTTGCAGTCATTTGAAGTGTTTGCTAAATCCCTAATACGAATGACATGAATATTTTTTCCACACAGCTGAGATCAATAAACTTTTGAGTGTCTCTCACTTTGAACCTCAGCACCCAGACAGCCCAGAGAGAACAACACGACGTCTCGGTGCACACACCTATTCTTACCATCCACACTGTGTGGACGGGTGGGAGAGCGAGGGGGGGGGGGGTCAATGGGAAATTGATTTTCTACTGCTGTATTTCTCTTCAGAGGCCCGACTGCCCTCAAAGACAGACTGTAGATGAGGTGAGCTACCAGGTCTGTGTTTCTGTATCTCCATCAGGACCCCCGGGGAGTATCAGGAGGTGGAAAAAGATGGAGCACAGCAGAGCAAGGTTACAAAACTAATGAAAGATTTGATTCAACTTTAATATTTTCAATCAAATATCCCGTCAAAGTGTTGTTCAGACCTGTTGTTGTAGAATTTTATCACTAAAATGGAGACAAATATTCTACGAGATGTCTCAGAAATACACCTTAAGCCTTTGAACCTCTGATGGGGAGACAGTAAGGGTACATTTGGATCGAAAAACTAGAGGATACAGCCCTACATTGCTACATTAAGTAACTGACAGTGACATGAGTTAATTTACCTGGAGTTCGGCAAACAGAGCTGAATGGTTGTCAAGGACATGGGAGCTCAAATTGGAGGTGTTGGACCCGATTTAACTTTCTTTAGCAGGGGATACAATGGGCGAGCCGAGCCTTCAGCCATTTTGGAACGACTGGAAAGATGTAGCTCCCCCTTGTGGCATTTCAAAATAAATCAATACAAGACTGAATGATGGCTAGATAGCGTTTTAAACATCTTCTGCCAAGCAATGTAGTTCTGTCACTTACATTTTTCTGTGCATTCATTGAACAAATGAATGAATGAATGGTGCAGTAATACTGATATAACTTCATATTTTAGGGGGACCAGAACTACCTGTTTTATAATATATAATAAACATATACTAGCCAGTATTATCACAGAGTAAGTAAGTTTATAAGTTCTTTAAGTGCCACTGTAGCTGGCTGACGAGCTAATTAGTTGTCTGGCGAGTGCACATTTGCCCACTAAATGTTTGTTTTCTAGCTTGTTCGGCAGCCCAAGGGACAAGATGAGACACGTGTCCATGTCTGTAGATAAGAGTGAGACATTAGCTTGAATGCCAATGTGGATTGCAGTCCAGTTTGTGGCTGTTGTGTGTCTTATCACAGTTGTTTTTCCTCAGAAGACAACATTGTGCATGTAATTAACAGACCTAAGAGAAATAGTTTAAAAAGAAGTAAATCTCTCCATTCTGTGATCTGGAGAAGGATTCATTAGGGTCAGTGAGGACATGAAATCATTGATCATCTTTGATTTTGTGTTGCTGAGTAATAAGAGGCTCTGAGTTGCTGGGTTATTTCCCGTTGACAGGGTGCTGTCTGTGCGTTCTCTCCTACCCACGATGGCGCTGACATGTTGTATCTGACAGGGACAGAAATCTGTGTTTGTTTGAAAAATCTGGTGCTGATCATAGTGTGTGGGAATTCTGGCAGAGATTTGGGTTGCTAATGAAAGTCATCTGTTGGACCGAGATAACCCCTCCAAAATTTCTGTGGCTGCTTCTACATGAGAGAGAGATGTGGAATAAGTGAGTGTAGGACAAAGAAAAAAGGCTTAATCAAGTTAAAATTCATGCCTTGAAGCTGGAAAAGAAGTGTCATGTCGTCCTGTGTGTCTTGACAGTGTTGACAGCGTCTATGTTTGCAGTATGAGTTGTCAGCTTCCAGTATTGTAGCTCACATTTAGCAAATTATCCTTATCATATAAAGCAACTGCAAACAGCTGCTGCAATGTAATCCGATGGGCAGTTGTCCACGTCAAAGTTCGTTCACTAAAGTGCTTGTTTTTGCCACTGACAGGCAGATTGTTATCATAAGTGTCTGACAACATTATGGATAGGATTCCTACAGAGATAGAGTTTTTTATTACAGAGTAAGATCCTTTTTGTGTGACCCGAAACAGCCGTTTTATCAGTACCAGACTCCATTGACAAAAACAGTAATTTTATCGAGCAGAACACAGGAACTGCTGGAATACCACTGCCTCCATCTGTTAGTTTGTTTGTGTTACTGTGTCGCACATTTAACTAATGTAAAGGATCTGATCACTTCTTCCAGCATTAAAAGTCACACAAAGACACAAACTAACAGATCAAGGCAGAGGTATCCCAACAGCTCCCACGTTCTGCTCGGTAAAATTACTGTTTTTGTTAATGGAGTCTGGTATTGATATATAGTGATGTTTCTGGTTTAAAAAAGGATCTTACTCTTTAATAAAAAGCTCTGTCTCTGTAGGAATCCTATCCATAGTGTTGTCAAACACTTATAATAACAATCAGCCTGTCAGTGGCAAAAATACATTTTAATAGACGTACTTTGAAGTGGGTGCAAAGTTCCTTCAAAATTGCACCAGTTGTTTACAATGCTGCATTGTTCATGGTGGCCAGGTACACCGTTCTTACTCAATCATTACACCCCAAAACATGGGAAGAAATACAGCCCGGGTTCAAAATACCAGAGTTATCCTTTAAGATAACTGAAGTCCATCGTGCTGGAGAGAAAGTGGTAGGTTGCTTATTTACAAGGTTTAAAACAAGCAAGTTAACCACCCACACCAACAAGGAAGTGGCAGAGGTAATGCCACACTTGATTTACTAATGTTCACTTTAAGGTTCTGCCACATTTTTAAAGCCAATAATCAAATTTCAAATTATTCTAGAGCAGCCTGGTCTGTTTTAAATTCTCACTCTCAGAATTTTCTTCCTAAGAACTCGGGGAAGGGAAAATGCTGCTTTTTCTGGAGCATCAGCAAGTCTTGAAAGAAGAACAGCGACTAAATAGACACACCAAAAGTACAACATACTGTACACTTAACGAACCGTGATCCACACCTAGCATCTGCATGCACATTCAGGACAAAGACAATTTAAACTTACATCCTGAATGTGACCCAGGGCCGACTCTTCACAATGTAGACATGAGCTCTCTTTGCAGCTGCATGGCCTGCATGCTGTCTGTTCATCATGTAGTTTTACAGGTTGGGGTGAAAAGTGGGATAGTGTGTGGCCAAAATTGTCCTTACGTGAGCCAATTTCTGCCTCCTCTTAGCAGCTGTTGCTGCACTGTCCTTTCCTGCTGAGTGCCTGTCGAGCTCGAAATCGCATTTCGTTTTCTCTTGTACTGTAGTAAATGTAGGGTGGATATTAAGGGGAAATGAATTTGTTGTACATGCTCTCTTCCCATCCCCCTGTGATCACATTAAACCTTTTGCTTTGCTGTAGAGCAGCTAATAGCTGTAATTAAGCTATTTCTGTGCAAAAAGAAAATCAGAGTTTAAGTTAAATTCTCAGAGTGGAAGCAGGTTTTAAAAATGACCATGAAAAGTGCTCGTACTGAAGAAGAAAAAAAGAACTAACTTAACTTCAGTGATTTGCATTCTTGTTCCCTTGCATGTCACTATCTTTTGTTTCAGTGCCTAAAGGTAATCTTTTAAATAAGAAATAAACTATGAAATCAGCGCCATTGTTTCCATATGCAGCATTCAGAGATTAGGTTAGAGGAAAAAGCCTTTGCAACATCTTTCTTTCAATCGATCTTTAAAGTTTAAAAAGCGAGGGAGTTATTCAAATAAGACCCGGCCGTATTTTGGCAGCGGAGAACAGAGGAGTTGAATGTGAGTCATGTTGTCGTTAGAAAGCACCGCCTCATGATGAGTCGAGACGGGAGACCCTCCACCCCACCATCACCACCACTGCAGCTGAAGGCGATGCACAGGTCCATCGCTGACATTCCTGTGGATGTCTGGTACAATTCGGGTCTCGAGGCGAGATGGAGGAATAGTGGCAGCGAGGGAAGCTAAGACATCAGAAGGAAATTACTGAAGAGGAGAGGCACAGAGGTGGAGGCACTATTATAACTCCGACCCAGGGCACGGATTCTACCAGCGTAGAGCTCAGAGTTTTATACATATGAATCTCTTATCATGAGTGGAAAATCTCGATGGGTAAAGTGAATAGTTGAGTTGCCTTGCTGGGCACCGAGTCACGCTGTTCAACTGAGCGGAGTTAGAGGAAGGATTTGAACTGCTGTGAATGTTTGTATAATGTTTGTTTGGGAAGTTGTTGGCAATTTTGAAAATATAACTGAAATTGGGGTAATTTATACAACCGTATCACATACAAAACATAAATATAAACATTTTGTTTTGTCATAAGCAGACGTACAAAATAATCTAAGTTTTAATAATATTTTGACTGAAAGCTGAAGAAATTCATCTGAATGTGTATTAAATCTGGTTGTTTTAACCAACAATTTAAGTTCCCCGGTTATGGGGCAACTTGCAGTTTTGTAATTTTTCCAGTTATTCCTATTAATTTCCCCATGAAAAGAAGTTTGCAACCCCAATCAGGGAGGGTTTACGGCATTGGACAGAACTCAGCTATCGGTAGAAGACAGTCGCTCAGTTTTGTTTATTTTGATTTAATTCTATTTTATCCATCAGCTTAATTTTAAAGTGCCTTTTAGCTTTGTTGGTTATTGTTTTACAGCGTGAGCCTAGTCTCTTCATCAACTTTGTTTTAGCAACAGAGAGCTGTTTTAAAAAGTCTAAACCTGTTGTGCAATCAATGCCTTGTTTTGAGAAACGCAGTTAGCAATGAAGAAAGGGAACAACTAGCATCTAATTTTTTCACTGAGTTGACAGAGACGAAACAGCTTAAAGCGAGTTCACGCCTCGACCGTGTTCTTCTGTACTTCAGATACTGTTTTACCCACATTGGCATTTATAGCAACATGCAGCAGTATCAGTACCAGAATGGTTCACTCCATAATGTTCAAAAGTTGGTGTGAAAGTGAAATGCAGGAGACTTCTCAGCCTCAGTGGTTGCTATCTTGGCTACATACCAGCCTATTTACAAACCTAGAAAACAGCGGTCGAGGAAGAAGGAAAATGTTTGTCTACTTCTAAGCTTGACTACTTTGTTTTCCGAGTACAGTACTGGGTTACTTGAGTAACAGCTATCCACCTCCACTGGTACGGGTCTTTAATGCAGCTGCTTATTGAAACTCAAAATCACCTTCTATTCTCTATTCTCAAATTCTATGGACAGGCATGGGACAAAAAGGCCCACAAGGACATCACAAATATAATAAATGAAAAGCAGCAGTTTGAGTAACAAAAGCTATCAAGGACTTTTGAAAGGTGAAATTATCTCGACAGAGCGGGCTTTAAGAACAGAATGATTCATCGGGTCTCGTAGAGCAAATGGTGAATGAAGAATTAGAGAAACACTGGGGTGCAACCTTAAAACAAAAACCTCTCCTTTCTCTCTCTCCTCTCTAATCTGCCGCTTCTCCTCTTGAACAATAGTACTAGAAGCCACTGACCACACAAATACAGGCACTCATATGTGTAAATGCATGAACACAGCACTCACATTGCAATACCTCCTGTCACTTAGCTTTTGTTTTTGTTACATCTCACCTGCACACTTCATCTTTCCTGCAAGCAGCTTGCCTGAATGACAACCAGCTCAAGGCGTGTAAGACGGGGGGCTTTTGAGCCCGAGGCCCCCGGGGAGCTTATCTCCGGCCCGAGAGAGAAATCAAGGCAGCAGCAGCGCTGATAAACCCATCTAAAGCATGCATGTGCACACAAACACGGGCAGAATGTGCACACCACGGCAACATAATGAACAATCACCGCATGCCGGTGGAATTATAGCAACATCCATGGTTTATAATGGCTACAACGGAGAGATAATAGCACGTTTACTTCTCCTTCTCCCTGCTAGTGATTACGATCACGGGGATCTCCTCTCAGGGCTGCCGAGCCACGCATGTTTGCTTGACAACGCTGTTTTATTTTCATTGACCGTCAAAAGCCAGAAGATACCGACATGTGTTCGCACACTCGCAGAATACCAACAACAGGGCAAACATTCATTTCGTGAAAAAGAAAACCGCGTGTGCGCTGCTTTATTATGATGATGAATTGCAGGTAGCCAACTATGTTGTCAAGCTTCCGGTTCACCGTTGCCCGTCAGACAAGGTAAACTCTGGATGGAAATTGACATTCTGTCCACTCATGCACTAACACTAGAGTCCATATGCGAATTATGGCAGTGAATGAGAAAGAGGGATAAGTCGCGCTTGACGTAAAAACGGGTAGCTGCTTCGGCTTTCTTCCGCCACTGGCCACATGTCATCAACCCGCTTGAATGTATTCCTTCACCCAAAGAGCAGTCAAGAGGAATTACAACACCGCTGTCTTTTCTACTTCCACATATCCCGAGGTATGTGGTAATTGCAACTTGTTCCTGCTTTTATGTGAGTAATAAGAGACCAAGTACCGACCACCCTGCTCCCTGACCTCGAACACTGGGTATGAGGGATGTTGCGCAGCAGCAGCTCCTCGTCATTGTCATGCGTAATCCGCCTGAGAGGGCT
>BRZM01002421.1:0-13641 GCA_033238685.1 Lates japonicus | reverse complement strand
ATCGATACTTCGTTCCGGTTACATGTTAATAATTGCAGCTCTGTTTCTGTTGTTGGTCCACTGAGGAGCAATAAATATGGAACACATTCATAAAACTTCCAGCAAGTAAGGTGAATGTCAATTTTGTGTTGAAGTTGGTTTCCAAAACTGAGACCACTTTAAGGATGATGTCTCTGTGTGTGTCTGTATGTTTATTGTACACAATAGACAGGAGCTAACAACACACCTTCATTATATAAAACTATAATCATTGGCTTTTACAATGTGCCTGTAAGTTGGACACATTACTTCCGACTATTAGCATGTACTGTATTGAACTATCTGTCTTAACCATACCACAACATACAGCATCTGGTGAACAGTTATAAAAAATATACAGTTTCTAAATGAATGAACTCCTAACTATTCAGTGTCCGTTGCAACATGATACCTGGCTGGCGGCGAAAGAGCAGAATGGCTGCCCAGTGCTTAAGCTAAAACCCCCATATTATCAGACAATTACAAGTCTGTAGTGTCCATTCTGTGAGTGCATATTAGCAAGAGATTCAACTAATATATACTTTCAACCTGTTTTCCTGACCTGGAGAAAGTTTACATATGTGCTAAATGAATTGGTCTTGTACAAAGGAACTAATTCTTATAAGCTAAGCTGTACTGTGTGTTGTTACTGGGAATATCATATCCCAAGTTCTCTTGACCTGTACCTGCTGCTGCTGTGCCGTGCAGATCCCTAACATGCCTTGAATTATGTGAAGACTGTCCAGCGAAAAGGTGGGAAAACAGAATATTGAGCTCGTGCTCTTCTGCTCCTTTCTCACTAATAGTTGGCCTATAAACACAAACACCACTTTCCATAATTATAGGCTTGCCCTGCTGCCCCGGCAGGGTGTGTCTGAAGAACCATTAGACTGAGCACAGTGTACTTGGGACGCACATAACAATACAAAATGCTCAAAATATTACACTTTAACAGTTTGAACCATGGGTACAAGAGTCTATTATTTTATTCTCTTTCATTCTAATTAAAATTTGCCATAACTGGTGTAACAATTTCTTTCCACTTTGTCAAATACTATCCACTTCGTTTTGTCATTTAGAATTTTGGTTTTGTATTTTGTATATATTAAGCATTCCTCAAAAGTGATAAGTACTGTTACTAACACTGCAACCAACCACACTACTACGGCTTATAGAAACTTCACAACTAAAGGTTCATTTACGACATATTGTCAAAAACATAAATATCTGAATGTGACATGAGCATATTTGCGGCTGCTCATTCTATATGTGTAAATAAAACGTTGTTGAAACACCCTCTCCACACCAATTATGCTTCCAACAACAGTCCCCAGCAAAACCCTACAGATTAGGCCCTCTGGGTATTTGTATGCATGTGCATACGGCATTATTAGTCGCATCAACGCTTATACTTAACTCTCGAATACTATAACTGTAATACATTACATACAGCCATCTAGCTGCAGCTCTTCTGAGAAAATGGGAGGGGTGTGAATTTTCTCTCATTCGTTTCGCCCTTTACAATTCATGCCACAAACAATACCCAAGAACTTACAATGTCATTAAAAGGGTACCAACCTCAGGTCTCTGTAATTTTGCTACTGAATGTTCATTTGCATGCAATGTGTCACCATCAGTGACTGGGAGAGGCGGAGGGGACAGAGAGGGATGCCACTGTAACAACGGCCGTCCTTCCATTCTGGGCTTTTGTTGTTGCCGTATCTAATGGGCGGTTCGGTTTAATGTCACAAGGGCGCTGGGAGGTCCTGCACTATTAAAATCCTGCTGCTCTCTCAAGCTGTAGCTGGTCAGGCTTCATGGCTCTTAAATAATGACTAGAGCTGCACACTAGAAATTAAAAGCGTTCTGATTTTGCATTTCAAAGGCAAGAACTTGGCTCATGCAGCAACAAAAGGGGATATAGTAGCGTTCCCGACGTATCCTTTGATGCTTTTGTAAAGAGCGGTGCTTGCCCACAGGAATATTATGTGGTGCAAGCAGGGGACATCACAGTGTGCTGTGTCTGTCTCTATCTCTTTCATGCAAGCAACAATAGCTAAACATCAGGACATTGCTTGAAAACCAAGCTAATCGGTCGTTAAGATCTCATCTGCAGACCTGTTCATTAGTGGAAAAAGGCTAAACCAAGATCCTCATTGAACAGCCGTACAGAAACTCACAATCCTCCATGTAGTACCCCTTACTGCTTCTACCATCAGAAATCACCAGCATTCTCTCTAAAGCTACTGTGAATTTATACTGACTCTATTTGACTTACAGTATTTGCATTTCCTAAAGCACCTGCATTGTTGTGCAAGGGCAGGCAGTAGTGAAACCTTCTTGTGAGATGTTACCATTATGATCAATTAAGCTTATTTTGTGCGCTTAATTGAATGATCTTCAAGACACTTACAGAGCATCAAATGTTCATTAACTACCACATGTCTCTAAAGTCATTTTCATATCTGATGGCAGAGTTACTCTCCAGTGAGGAGGTGTGTGATTAGGTGTTTGCAGCACAGTGTGGACTGGCTGTTGTTTTGAGTGTGTTACAAAGGTTTACAGAACAGGCTGGTGTAAGCTGCTGCTGCTGAGACCAAGGAAGCAATGTTGCAATTTTTAATGCTTGCCTGTCTTGCCAGAACGATTTGCACCCAAAAACAAAGAACAGAAAAGAAGAAGTTGTTTTCATGCAGCAACCATCCCCCAGAAGTTGGTTAGAAGTTTCTGAGCTGAAATCATAACGTGACAATTAGCAGTGCCTTCAAACTTTCTGCCTCTTTGAACACCAAAGCAGGACTGATCTTACCAAGATCAAATATCAGTTCGCCAGGCTTGTCATATCTAAATCTTGCAGCATTCAGCCTGTTTTCTTCAACAGGGGGCTGGCTTTGTAAACAAAGGTACTATTTGGCCTCTGGTTTGAAAAGTAACGTGTGTTTTACAAAGCAATTGCCAGCGCTTAGTGAACGTGTTTTCAACAAAGTTTTCTGATGGTGAACAAGTAGTAGTCGATGCAGCTAGCAGCATGATGGGGTCCAGAATTTAGAGAGAGATGGAGGAAATGAAAGAGATGGAGTGTGTGTGAAAGAGTGTGAGAGGGAATTGTCTCGGGAATTCTTGTGCGTGATTGAGCTCGTCCTTGCCGCTAATGTGTTGTTCCTCTGTTCCGTGGAGGATGCAGGAGTCCGGGTCCGGCTGCTTTGCTCTGTAACCTTGCTGCCGCTGCGCCAGCGGCGGACTGCCAGCCCTCTGCTCCAGACTCCCGCTGGTACAGGCTGACCGTCTCCCTCCGCTCTGTCTCCAGCTGCTCGGCGTGGACTTTGGTACCTGCTCTCGCAGTTTACGTAGTGTCTCCGGCAGCCCTCTATCCCTGCCTCAGCCTCTCACCACTGTGCTGTGCTTAGGTATGCCGCCCGGCAGCTGCGTTCCCGGCAGCCGGGTTCATGCTGTTGTTGATGCCAGATGCTGCCGTTGGGTCCGGCAGCGGGGGAAAGTCCCCCATCACTTAGCCAGTGGCTGCTGCTATTTTTGGAAGAACTTTTCTCCCCGTCAAGCTCACCATATACCTCCTCCTCCTCCATCCTCCTCCTCCTCCACCACTAGTGTCCTCTCCCTCTCTGTCCTCCCCGGTGAGGTCCCAAGCAGCCGGGCAGCGGACGGATACGATAAACAACAGCGCTGAAGCGAGCAACAACCAGGAAGGTTTAAAGGGCTGCGAGCCTAACAGTACTTATGGTTGTTAGAGCTCGCGTGTTTGACCGTTTCTTCTTCCTCTTCGGTATGTTTCAAACAAACCGCTCCCGAGCTGAATAACACCAGCCTGGCTGAGACCCGGGCAGCTCAAAACTGAATTCAACAATAAAACAGCTGCACACTGCCTATAGCTACTCCGCTGAAAAACAATACCGTGAAGGTATGAATGTTAGCAGGCACTCAACGGTCATATACACAAGCAAACCCGCGGAGGCGGCAACGGCAACAGCAGTAACAGTCCACTCGCCGTTTTACGGTGTCACTGAGAAAAGTTTTGCTGCCCTGAACCGAACGGGCTCCGGGTTTCCCAGTGAACTTGCATCTCATATGGTTTTGGTCTGAAAGAAATCCAGTGAAGATGTTGCTGAGTTGGGGGAGCACAAAGCGCCCTCATTGGCGGTCAGTTGTAGAGCAACTAGAGTAGACTAGACAATAAAACGCCCGGATGGGAAACGGTGGCGGAAGTCTGTAGTCATAGCTGCCGCCTGCCACCATCACAATAATCAGGTCGCTTCTCCACCATACTTGGCGGAGTGATATCAGGACAGGAGTTGAGTAAGGAAACCAGCTGGAGGCTGTGAGGGGCCAGCAGTGGACATCCGGAAAACCAGGGTGGAATCCAGGTGCATTCCGGAGGACCGGACTGGTCCCACCTACGACCTTTCCTGTTGTATTCATAGGTTTACACCCTTTTTTACATGAGTTAGCTACCCGTGCTGACAAAAAATCTTGGTGCACTGATGTAAATGATGGGTCAGTATGGGCTATGGGCCGACCTGGGTCCCCTACTACGTATGTTGGCCTACCTTAATTCTACATTTGTCACCGGAGGGCTCCTGACAGTGGAGCACACCACTATTAAAAGGATGAACATGTTTTTGCGTGTATTATTGTTGTTGTTTGTTTTCATTTATTTATTTTTACGTTTTAAAGTTGATAGCCGTGTCATGGACAAAGATTGCGTGCCTCGTTCGCTTCTGGACAGATAAAGAAACAAAAAACAATATCAGGGACAAAAAAATATTAAATACTACAAAAAATATTAGCACAGGAATGAACACAAGCCCAATGATATAACATTAATAATACAAACTAAATAATGGGTAGCATTTACATCAAAACCAGGAAGTCAGGACAGAAAATAGGGCTGTGATGTGCATAAGGTTTCAATGATAAGGATTACAGAGCCACAGGATAAAAAATTGCACAATAGCACACATACGTACAATGATTATAGGTTTACTTTCTTTCAAAAACACTAACAGAATTACAATGTTTGGTGGCAAAAATTCACATAAGAACAAAATTAGTTAATGCTATTACTATGATACCTTAAATAACAGGGTGCTAACACTAATACATTTTGGGTTGAGCAGTGAAGTGTGAATGATGATTGTACCAAACATGGGCATGTGAAAGTGGTAATAGAAAAGACTTTTAAGTGTATTGACAAACAATGCCCCCAGAAACTACAGGATTTCTGTTATTTCAGCTCATGAGAAGTTAATGGAACAACTTCAATTTGTTATCAACATTATGATATGTACAGTGCTTCAATGGTTTGACAAGAGTGGAGTTTGGTAGTTTCACTGCAAGCACCAATCGCTTTAACTTGTCTACCTTTCGGTAACTATAACTTCTGAATATAACCAGATAATGACTGTTGAAATATTAATATAATCACATGTATGCTGGCAGCTAAATCTACAAAAAAAATGGCGGTGCAGAGGCAACCAGATGCTGAAACTCTGAAAAGAAGGTGTGAGTTATATTTCATAGACAGTCTGTATAGAGTTTTTTTACAATTTAGGGCATTCAGGTTATTTTCCTTTGAGCCTGACTGACAAAGGTTCAGCAGCAGAATAAGTTCAGTTCCATTTAAAAGGCCCCAATAAGAAGAAGTACAGAACCATTGTGCTTTATGTGGCTATTAAAATCTCTTGTCTCAGATAGGTGCAAAAGGAAAAGGAAGGAAATAAAAGATGAAGATTTTTAACAAGATAAAACCTTGCAGGTTTTTTTAAAATGACAAGCATGTGATTCACATCTTTATAACTTTCAGATATATGTTGAAAATAGTTCACATGAAATATATTGCTTCAGATCAGTCAAGCGTGGCTGGTGATTGTGTGTAATATTGTGAGTTGAGCACTTTTACATTGCAGGGTGACAACCACAGAAAGAATCTCCTTGCCCAATCACCAAGTAAACACTGAAGCGCAATTGCAAGCTCACAGGGATAAAAACTGTGAATATCCTCACAAACTCAAGTGGTTTATTTCAATATTATGTTGCAGCAGAGGCTAACACACACCCCTCTCTCTCTCTCTCTCTCTCTCTGTGCCTCTCTCCTGTTTTTATTTTTACCTGCCATGTCACGTGGGAGTTCTGAGTTCCATCCCCGACTGTTCAGGCCATATGTGCTCCCTTGTCTCTCTCCAGCCATCCCACCAACACACACATACACATATACTAGCACACGCAGTCATTCACCCCCACACGTACTGTACACCAACAGAGGCACGGTCCTGCACACTCACACACACTCGCACAATCTACATGGCAATTAAAACATGACCAGCATGTGTCTCTGCTTCCACACCATTGGGTGTTATCCATTTCTGTTTCCTGTGTCAGTGGTAAAAGGTTATGAATGAGGTGATTCTTGCATGAGCACCAGCCAACCCTACGGTCAAGTTTGTCACATTTGAGGGTTGGGATGATTGAAAAAAAAAAAAGCTCTGTCTGCATTCAGAAACATTTTAACATCCCTTCCTAACTATTTCCAAGTCAGAAGTTCATCATGTCAAGATTCTACAGTAAGAATTTACCACTTTGGTCAGATGATTCCCCAAGTTGGGAACCAATGTCATAGACAAACAATGCATCACACCTCAAAAGTAAAAGTATTCATTCTACAGAAAAATGGCTCCCATGACTGATACATTCTTGTTTGTTACATGATTGGATTTTTCATACTCATACATCAATGTGTAAGCAATATTTCCTGTTGTAGCTAGTTGATGTGGAGCTACTTTTAACTACATTATATACAGTTCAGCAGTGTAGCCCAGTGGGTCTCAACCTAGGTTCTCACAAGATAAAGATCAAGAGGATCATGAAATGATTCATTATGTACAAAGGGAGAAAAAACAAAGTTCAGCTGCTTAAATTTGTGTTTATTTTTTGTCTTCTCAAATCTTTCCTTCTTCTGGCAAATAAAAAAAATGCCTCAAACACTTATTTAAACAAAACCATTTGAGAGGTTTAAAGGGAAATGTCTCTTTGCCTGAACAGCTAAAATATGACAAAAAGCTCCACAGGGCACTGCTTTTTTAAATAAGGGAACATCAGCAATGGATTGTGTATTATAAGCTTATTTTGTGTTTTTAATATAAAATTTTAATCTGAAAAGAAACCAGTGACTAAATCTGTCAAATAAATGTAGTGAATCTCATTGGGAATCTGGTGGAGTAGAAGTATAAAGTAGCATAAAATGCAAATACTCAAATGCAAGATTCAAATGTGTACTAAAGTACAGTAGTTGAGTAAGTACGTATGTAGTTAGTTTCTGTAACTGATGTTCTCCAACTTCTCTCACCACCACTAAAACAATCAAGCTATGAACATTTTAATCTGTTTTAAAAAATTGAATGCAAATAAATCTGTAATTTGTGATCCTCCTTTGCTGATTGGTACAACGCATTAGTCATTCAGTGGCTGAGCACTGGAGCTCTTTCCAGGGGAAAATCTTGCAGAGCACAAGAACGGCACAGCATCAACAGCAGTTTGTTTAGAGTAAATAGAGGAAGAATTAACTAGTTACCAAGGGCAGTTATAACTGAATGGACAAAAAAAAGATACTGAAAGTCAAACTTCATCAAGAAATTATTCATAGTACTGAAGACTCTGTTTGATCACCAAGTAAACTGTAATCAGTCCAATGCAAAACCACAACAGCAAAAACATACATCACCTAACAGGAACCTAACATCCTTTTTGATTGTGACATAAAAATAGCATAGCAAAAATAACAGTGGCACAAGCAAATTATTACTACACTGTTTCTGACTATTTCATCATCCCCCATCTGCCAGACCTGAAACCATGAGGATTTTCTTGGAACATCTTGGCTTTCTCTCTGATTTGTAGATGGAGGAAAGGCTTTGGTTCACTTGTTGTTCTAGGTTGAGAAAGGAGATGTCTCCACTGGGGCTAAACATTGGCTAAAGAAGTCTTGCTGGTGCTTCTCTTTACATGCTTATAGTGTATTACACCTCCCTTAACTGGGAGAGTAGCTTTCAGCCAGTGTCTGTGGAAATGAGATTCAACAGTTGAATTCTCCACCTCAGACCAATGATTATTACGCTTGGTCCATAACAAATACACACTGAACCACTTGACTATCCCCTTAGTTGCTCTCACCAATGAATGAACCATATGGAAATTTCCTCCAGACCTACATTATATCTAGAAACTGATAAAAATTCCCATTAACTTGGTATAGCAACTCTTCACATTTTTGTTAACAGCTACATAATTATGCCGTATACCGGTATACCATGTCTGACAACAAAATTAAAAGTTTTGTACCTGGCTTACAGCCTTAGCTCTGCACTATAGCAGATGAAGCTAGCCTCAGAAATTGGCAGTGTGAGCGGCCTCACAGCCCTGAATCTTAGAAGACCTGAGTCAGAGCTTTTAAACTTTAGCTATGATATAATGATTGAAAGTTTAACTGGGACATTTAGACTACTGGTCATTATCCACCAGCTGTTGCTCATTTACACTCAACTACTAATAAGCTGGCAGCAAGTGTTAACCATCTAAAGCTTAGAAGGAGATTAGTTAGATAATTCATCTACAGAAAAACTCACCACCATGTCCTCAGTCTTTGGCTGGGTGTAAAATAGTACCACCAGCATGCAAGGAGCACACTAACCAGACA
This sequence comes from Lates japonicus, assembly GCA_033238685.1. Classification (NCBI taxonomy): domain Eukaryota; kingdom Metazoa; phylum Chordata; class Actinopteri; family Centropomidae; genus Lates; species Lates japonicus. Next base: position 4,919 of record BRZM01002421.1, on the reverse strand, counting down.
ACAGCCAAGAGAGGAGAAGAGAAACTAAATGTAAACATCATTAATCACTCAACCTTACTGGAAACAGAGGATTTGTAGCGTCAGAGAGTATTCAGATCCCTACACTTTTTGCACACATTTTTAAATGAATAAAATTACAATTTTTGTCCATCAGTCTACTACAATAACCCATAATGACAAAGTGAAAACCTGTTTGTAGAAATCTTGCAAATGTATTAAAAAATCCTGAACTAAAATCTCTCATTTGCCAAAGTATTCAAACCCTTTATTTATATGTAGCAGCCCCTTTAGCAGGAATTACATTTAGTCATTTTAGTAAAGTCTTTCCAACTTAATCTTCAATGACTTTATCCCATTCTTCCTGGCAGATCTTCTCAGGCTCAGTCAGCTTGGATGGGAAGTGTCTGTGAACTCCCATATTCAGGTGTCTCCACAGATGTTCTATGGTCTGGGCTTTGGCTGGGCCACTCAGAGACTTGTCCCAAACCACTCCAGTATTGTCTTGCTCCATCAGTTCTGACCAGTCTCACTGTCCCTACTGCTGAGAAGGACCCCCATGACATGATGCTGTCACCACCATGTTTCTCTGTACTGATGGTATTAGCCAGGTGATGAGAGGTGTCTCATCAATCCCTCATGCTCTCATAGTCCTGTAAATGCCATTTAGCAAACTCCAAGCTTTCTAAACTATGTCAGATCAATTCAGTTTGTCACAGATGAGGCTCAGTCAAAATCCTCCCTAGAAATGGAATTAGTGAGCTTGTAGTTATGACATGGGAAGATGTGTATACGGTATGCTTCAAGTGGTTAAGTTGTGAGAACACCTCTGCCAGTCAACAGCAACATGGATGCCAAAAGAAACCACAGAGGCTAACAATTTAGCAGACTAGCGGGCGGGAAATGTAATGCAAGAAATGCACACGCATAAAAAGAGAAAAGATGAGGCCATTCAGAATATCAAAATTTGACTCTTTATGAAGAAAAACTCTATTCAAATAAAATTACAATACATTAACTTATCATCTAATGAAAAATGAATTTCTTTGGCCTCCACCATTTCTGACAACTTTGGCAAACATGTCACAACTCATGAAAATTCTGTCTGAGGTCATGAATATCACATGATTGCGGCTCACATGGACTCATGAAAACAGTAAACACAACCCCATTTGAAGGCAGCACTAGACACGTCAGGGATAATTAAATCAAGCAGGATGCACCTCAACATGATTTGGAGTACCACAGCAAAAGGTCTGATCATTTTGTAAATGAGTGAGTTTTTGATTTGAATAAATTTGCACCAGTTCCTAAAGATATGCTTTCACTTTGTCATTACATGTTTCTGAGTGTTCAGTAAACAATATAAAATCTACAACACAATAAAGTGTGAAATAAGTGATGGGGTCTGACTACTTTCTGATGCTGCTGTTTTCACAGTGGAGATTTTAGCTCACTGCTAATGTCAAGATGACATGTTTACAGTGACAGGACATGCTGATGTTAAGAATGAATTTGAATTTTCTGTATCTTAGCTTAACATGTTAGTGTGCTAACATTTGCTAATTAATACTAAGCACAAAGCACAGCTGTGGCTATAGGAATCTGAATAGTTTTGCTGGTATTTGGTCACAAATCAATACAAATTTTGACCTGATGATGATGCCACATTAAAAGATATGATAGATAAGATATTAGAAATACACCTATCCTATGAATATCTGTGCCAACTATTCAGTAGTTGTTGAAGCCATTGCACTCAAAACCACAAAGGTCTCCCTCATGGCAGATGAAAAGTCAGGCGATCATTTCAGTCTGTGGCTTCATCATCTGTGAACGTCTGTACCTAAATTCATGGCAATTCATACAACAGTTGCTGAGGAATTTCAGTCTGGAGCAAAATAGTGGACTGACCTGAACAGCCAGTCAATATTGCCATACCAGGAGCGACATCACTAGCATTGCTAAAAAAATGTACATTACAGCCTTTGGGTATTTTAATTGGGTTACATTTGTATTGCATTGTTTGTGCAGCATTATTCAGATTTCTTCATTTGATTAAATAAGCTTTAGGCAGTTCCTTCACAAAAGTGATGCCATTGCTTAAGTTTTTAAGCAGCAAATATGTTTTCCAAAGAAGCTTCCAATCTTATTAATCAATTGGATTTAATTCCTGCAACTCCCATAATGACAGTCAGTGTTGGGAGTTAAACCAAAAATGTGTGAGTCATGTTCCACTGGTTTGGACAATGATAGAAAAGTACTTTAAAGTCACTGTTGCAACTTATTAGACATTTGTTTTTTATTCATTTCTGATTTCAAATTAAATCAAAAAACATCTTGCAAATATTTGACCCTGGCCTGACTTATCACTGTAACTTCCTCTTCTATCCCCTATGGACTATAAACCATGACTACTTTGCGTCACACTAACCAGCTAGCTCTGCAAGCAAACAAGGGGTGGGGGGCTATATGAGTGTGTGTGGGCTGTAACTGGTGCTCTGGTACGGCTGCTGCCCAGTCTGGCCGGCTTGGCGCTTTAGGAATGAATGGAATGTTGTTTTACACACACACACACACACACACACACACACACACACACACACACACACACACACACACACACACACACACACACAGTACAAATGAACCACATTCTCAATTACTTGCTTTCACATATTTTGCCCTTTCTGTTTCTTTTCCTTCTCTGCTTGTATAATACTGACAGATTTTCTTTGTTTTATTTAAATTAGCTAGTTTCAAAGTGAAACTGTTATACTTCTCATTCATTTCAGCACTGAGTGCATGAATGAGTGGGTAGTTATAAGATTTTTGAGCAGGGAAGTGACCGACTACACAGTATCCATGAACACGTTGTAGACATACTGTACATACACTGTGCAAAGGTATAAGAAAAGGCAAGTTGCTTTCTAACATTTGCAGTTAGCAGTCATCCCTACAAAGCATAGTTGTTTTGTATGAAGTACTATTAGACAGTTAATGGCTGTTTTCACTGGATCTGCCTCTGCGTTGTTCATTTACACAAAAGCACAAAAGATCATTTGTTGTTCACTCTCAAACAAGGGAGAGACGTATTTCTTTTCTTTTCTCACTGTCATGCCGGTTTGTCTGCTCACGACTTCAAGTGTGGGAGGTAAAGAATGAGTTCACACAAAAGGTACAGACACACACACGCACAGAGACACACATACTCTCAGGGTTGAGAACTGAGAGCTGGGAGTATTGAGTGTTGTGAAAATCAACAGGGCAAACAGCGATGTCTGCCTGGCTGCGTGTTGCTCTGTTTGTTACATCACAAACCAATCAACCAGATTGAGACCAAACAGAGAAAAAAAACAGAGAAATGCGTTTAAACTAATCTGAGGATTTCCTCCCACACTGACACCACACGTCTCCTCCTCCACTTGTTTTTCCATGTGGTCTTTCCTGCCTCTGCGCTCACCATATCGACTTCCACAGCGTTTTGACATTCAGACCGCAAGGCTCACCCTGCAATGACCCCGACACACGCTTATAGAGACACCCAGAGGAGAATGGGGCCTCCTACCCTTGGGGTTTCCGGGAGACTCCCTCCCTGGAGGCAGAGAGGAAGAGATAGAAAGAACCCTGTTCACTCTGCCTGTCTCTCTCTTGCCTCCTCAGTGGAGTGCTGCCGGCTGTTGCACCAGAGACTGTCTGTCTCTCAAATACTTAATGTACGCAGCACCGCCTGAGAGGAGATAAAGAGAGAATCAGGTTGATATATTGATTTATATTTCTATAGGGAAGGCAGAGGATTGAATGGAAGGAAGGAGGAGGGGTGAGAAATGGAGGAACAAAAGTAGGAGGAGTCAGGAGGATGGGAGGATAACCTTGTTTGTTGGGTGTAATTGATGGTAGTAGTTAGGAATTGAGAGAATTGTCTATGCCTAGATTTTTTTTATTTGTTCCAAGATCCATCCATCCATCCAATATCTATACCATTTATACTTTATTTTCATACTAAGGGGCCTGGGAGCCAATCCCAGCTGATTATAGGTACATTTTAAGACACTGCAAAATATGTTTCAAACTGGATCTGTCTCCATATTGTTTTCTAAAACACAGATCTATTAACTAAGTAACAAAAGAAGATCAACAAAGTCATTAAAAAACTTTGAGGAACATAATAGTTTGTTTCATTTATGACTAAATCCAATGGTTGTTAGGTTGTTCTACTTAAACATAAATGTCAAAACCTATGTAGATACCGAGGAAAAGTTGAAAATCATCAAAGTCATTAGTATTCATCCTCTGGGGACTAATATTAATTAGATTAAATTTCATAAGTAAATTCGCAATATTTGTCAAGGTATTTCTGGACCAGCCGACCAACACAACCAACAATGAGCCATGCTAGTAGTGGCCAAAATATTCTAAACCAGAAGTCTGTAGCCCAGATTTCGTCCTGCAACAACAGCTGAGGCCACATCAACCAATACTAGCACAATACAATAGAATCTCCAACTGAATCCGCATTGTGGGGTAAATGCAGGCTCCTAGGTTTTGATAAAGAGGAGGGAATGTATGGAGTAAAACATGATCTCTCTCTGGTTCTGCTGCATTGGTTTTGATAACAAAAAAACAAACAAATTATGTCTATTATGTAACTAAATAAATTTTAGGAATGGTGGTAAAGAGGGAGTATTCAGCAGTCTGAGGACCCAGATCAACCTGTATTTTCTAATGCCAGAGTAGGAAGGTACCAACTAGATTTGTTTAACATGGACCGTAAGCCTTATAATAGCTTCCAGCCGGCTAAGAAATACGTCAGATGACGACCGTGGACTTTGGGTCCCATTATTTGTATATTTGCTCGCCTGTTTGACAGTGTTTACTTGGGAAGCCATAAAGACCAGGACAAAGATCGCCAAGTTGAATGC
>BRZM01002420.1:25002-64343 GCA_033238685.1 Lates japonicus | reverse complement strand
GGAAGTTACGTATTGTTGGACCAAAAATTTATAACACTGGGTTTGATGATATCTGGAAGACATCACTCTGGGCAATAACTGACAGACTAATTGGATAATGAAAGTAATTGTTAGCTTTGGCTCATGCAAGGGAAGTTGGATATACAAACACGTTCATGAATGACAGATTGGGTTTGGGGACCAGACCCTTTTGGTGCAGGACAAAAAGCAACCAAGAAGCTATTGATACAAGAACTAGCACTTGGCGCCAGCGTTTTTTAAATTTTATTTAATTTATTTTTTTGGTGTGTGTGACTTGGCTCTAGGTAAAGACGTAGAAAGGTGAATGATAGTAGCTTATTTTGGGTCTTACCTGCTTCCTTACCATCAGTGGTTTTCAACCCCGATCCTCATGGCCTACCAAACTGGCATGCATTGAGGACGCAGTTGTTCAAGGTTTGCTTCTATGGTTCGCCTGAAGGAAAGCAGTCCGAGGTAGCTGGCTTTAGCAGTTCTCAACAAGAAAAGGATGAGGGCAGGCAGATGCAGCAGCTCTGCAAGAATAGTTTCACCATGCTGCCATTCTGAACTGTTAATACACCTGTGCCTTGAGTTAACTGATAAGACCTGCCAAATGAATCTATTACTCAACCTAACACTGATAAAATGTCTAAAATTTTTTTCATTGGATCTAAAGTCATCCAACAATAGCTATAGGCAAGTCTAAGTCTGATATGTCTATCAGACAGGACAGAATACTATCTCTTTGATGTAGAATCTCCCATTCAATTGCCTGCTTGAGTTATGGAATATGAGTTTTGAATGTCCCTGTTCGAGCTGATTCCAGGTTGAGCCGACCTTTGTTGAAAGAGTGATGGCCTTCTTAAGCTACAGAGAGTTTATTCCTCTTTGTCTCTGGATGATCTCTTAATGCCTATCACACCACCCAGGATTAATGGTCATCTCTACTGTCACCTGGATAATGGATAGATGGGCTTTCGTTCACAGTGATCGGCTGCGCCTGTCATTCACATTAGTGTAGTTGTGTGAATACAATCATATCTTCACATTTTTGAAGCCACCATCATACATCCATGTTGGCCCATGCATTTACAGCATCGCATCCCCTCATATCCAGTCCCATTGGGTGCATTGGCAAGGGTGACTTATGCTGCAAATCTGACTAAACCTCAGTAACCTTCCTTAGATCAACATGCAGTCTTATTGATGAGTTCCACAGTTGGATGGGTTTATGGAGTGAGCTGCTGCAGTTGCCGGAACCCCATGTGCTTGCCTGCAGGCAGATTTGGCTGGGGACAGTAGGGCTTGTTTCTCGTTCAGGATGATTCATTGAAGTAAAAGCACTGAGACCAAAGTGTGGATCACACACTTATGTTGCAAGCAATGCTGGTCCCCATTGAGCCTTCTTCAATCCTCCTCAAAATCCATCATTGTGATATATAATTAATGCAGGGACTTTCTATGAATTTAGGCATTTTTTGTCTGAGACTTATTACCAATATCTACTGCCGACATGTTTCCAGAAAAAGATACAGTTGTTTTTGACAACCAGAAGCTACTTTTGGTGCCCTCCTCTGCTGCAAGTGTGTGTGTGTGTGTGTGCTGCATGTGATTTTTGTCTGTGTGTGTGTGTGTGAGAGAGTGCTGCCTACATGAGTTAACGATGGCCATATAGTGTGTGTGTGGCCCGGACTTAACATAAGGTGTTTGCTTCCTACAACTTTATGCATGTTTGTCTCAACTCAAGCAGAAAAACTTTGGTGTTCCACATGTGTTTCTATAGCATGCAGCCCCATCGGCCTAAGTATGGAATTGAGGGTGGGGGAAGAGTATTTAGCGGAAGGGGGAGTAGGTCTGAATGGAGGAAAAGGACAGCGTGGTTTCAATATTGCTGTCGGTGGACGGAAATAAGTGTCAAGACCATTTGTATGTTGGAATTAAAGTGCTAGCACACAAGATTGAGAGAATGACATTATCTCCCTGACAGCAATACTTGCAATGCAGATTTTGTGTGAATTGGACACCTGTTCCACTTGAGAGATTAGCAAGCAGACATTAAAGTGACATAATACCCTAACTGCCTACCTTTACTGTAACACTCCATTTTACCTAACCAGCTGATTATAAGTTACTGGAAAGAAACCTTTATGAGTTAAACCTTCAGTCAGATCTGTTTCTAAGTAACACTAATGTCTTATTTTCACTATCCTGGAAAAACACAGGAGACAGTGAGATAAGGGAGGGAAGGAGGATAACCAGTGCTGTGCACAGCCAGACATGGGGAAGCAATTCAGTACTAGAGGTTAACCCAACTCTTTACAGCACCACTACACTTTTCATATGAGAAGCAACAATGCACATCGCTCGCCTCCTTTTCTAACACCTCCTTCCTTTCCAAAACCAGGTCATATCGGCTCGGTGACGACAGTAACGCTCAATTCAAATGTAAAATATGACCCCTTGTGAATTCAGTTGGCTTTTTGGATTGTAAATCATTCTGTCAGCAGTGAGTTGAGCCAGTCGCATTGGTGATTACTGTAGTAGTAGTAGTTTTTCTGTTGCATAAGTGCCCTTTTCCCAGACAGTCATATGAGGCTCTCCAGAAGAAGCACCTGCCTCTCACCCCCAATTTCAGCTAGCTGTAGCCAGCCAGCCAGCCAGCCAGCCAGCCAGCTATATACCTGCCCTGCTTCTCAGCCACAATCCTGCTAGCAGCAGTGCTACGACCAGAAGCATCTGAACAAAACCACCTGAATGTCAAGTGGGTCACGCTGTGATGTCACTGCTTAGTGTTCAATGGAGAAAGAAATATAAAGTGTCACCGCACTACCTAGCATTTACCTCACTCAACCCCAGCAAAGGTTAGAGTTCAGACCAATCCATAATTCAACACTCATCTACATCTATGGCAAGCTGAAGCTGTTCTCTTGCGAGCCAAGGGGTTAGCTAATGTTTGTTCTTTATATGCCACAATAATCATTCAAACAATGTCAGATTCATGAGATTTTACATTTTTCATAAACATTTTGTGGCAAATAAAAGAAAGGCACATTCTTCTTGAAAAGGCGCATTGTTGAGTTAAACACTTTGGTCTATACTGAAATATCTTCAGCAACTATTGGATGAATTTCCATTAAATATATTCTGTCATTCATATTCCCTAGAGGTAACAATGCTAGCACTGGGTCATTTAAATGAATTTCCATTGCTCTCAGCTCTATGTTGTGTTTAGTGCTAATAGCAATGCGGCATGCTAACACGCTAGATTGTGCATATCCTAGTTACGCTGGACTTTAACATTTAACTCAAACACAGTTGTGTTTGTGCAGCCTCATGGAGCTGCTAGTATTTCCATAGATTTTGTTTAAATATTAAATATGGTTGCAAAGGTTGCATTACTCTGGACAAACTGCATAATATAGTAAACAGTTCTTATCTAAAGTTCGCTTTGTGCTTTTATATTCACTAATGACAGTGCAGCTCAGCATTATGTTCTGTTTTGTTGAGTATCCAACAAAGGATCAGGATCTATGTCAGGTCGGCAGACCCATCTATTTGTGTGTGTGTGTGTGTGTGTGTGTGTGTGTGTGTGTGTTGCTGGTTGCGTCACTTATAGACACTTTCTCTATGTGAGTTTCGTTATTTCCAGTCAGCGTTAAGCAAAGCTTATCTGATTCCCAGTTGAAGATATGTTCACATGTGTGTGTGTTAGTGAGAAACAAGAGAGAAACGTTTCAGTTGGTCTTCAGGCAGGGATTATGAAGCTAGAATGACTCTGGTCTGTGTTTTATTACAGTGGGCATTGGTTCTAGAGAACATAGTGAGGAGGAGTGTGTGTCTGTGTCTGTATGTGTATGTGTGTGTGTCTGTATCTGCACCCTCTGCTATGTGTGTTTTTTATACAGGCATGCGTGTGTGTGCCATGCTGGACATATCAAAACCGGGCAGCCTTATTCTGGATCTTTCCTGCCCCTTTACCTAGTTTGCTCTCTTTCCTTTAAAGGGAAACTCTCACACGTCATTGTGGCTATTTAATACATTTTTTCAAATATAGTGCTGGAAAATACATACAAACCTTCTTGCTTTCAGCCAGCATGGTTGGTTATTTTCAAGTGTTCCAACAATATTCAGTATTCACTGCAAACACTGCACTGGTATGATGACGCCCGGTTACAGTAAAACCACTGTGCGGTACTACACTAAAAGTATTATGCACAACCACAGTTTTGCATAGTCGGTTAAAAAACAAAACACAGACAAAACAGCTGAACAATAGTACCATTTTTGTGTAGGTTGGAATTTCAAGATGAAATAATGAATTAATTTCCTGCTATTAAGTGGTTGACATTAGCAGCTGACCTATACTGACACAGTTAGCTAAGTTTAGAATTCCTTTGCTGCTACTCCACGACCGTATCTGACAAGAATAACAGTTTAGTCCACCTTAATAGGCTGATTGGGTTGGTTAGGCTGTGTGTTTCCATTTGGGCGAAGTTATCTCAGCTAGTTGTTTTAACAACACTTTGACAGTTTTGTCTCTCAGGTTGCAGTTAGCCACGCTGTTGATTCACTGCAGGTCAAGGCTTCATATTTGTTCCCCAGTGTCCTTGGCTTATAAATGACAATGTTTTTCCTGTTGTTCCTTTCAGTTTGTCTTAGTGGGGAGATTAAAGTGCCATTCGTAGAAACCCATTCAGATCTGTCTATAGGTATTTACTGATAAATCATCTACACTCAAACTTATTCCATGCAGTTAATTATTAGCATCACTATCAATTAGATGTTTGTCTAAATCACTCTAAATGGGTATTTGTAAACACAATGAAAGACAAGGTCAAACCCACTGGGTATGAGTTAATACAAGAAATTGGAGCTTGTTTTTTGTCTCACAACTCAAAATAGAAACTATGTTGAAAATTGTGAAGTTTCCTTTAACCTCAGCCTTGTTATTGATACAAGCCTTCCTGTCCAATTGCAGGGATCATTTGCTAGTATCAAACTAAGGCAGGGTGCTGTGGTAGCATCTACGATCGTCATCTGGCGGTGTCAATTGAGCTAACTCTGCAGAAACCACATGCATCCTCTCATTAGCTACACTCAACACATTTACTCCAGTCTTTCTCCCGTTTGACTGGCTGCCAGCCTCAGCCCAGATCCTAGGGCAGCCATACATCTCTCTTCCTGTCAGCGGCTAATTGGTTGGCCCTCAAGGGCATCCTGTGTCACAAAACACCACCATTCATTGGCTAATATACACTCTGCATTGATGTCATCTATCCAGTAAGCTGTAACCAAGTCCAAACTGTCATATTTTTTAACATTATGGAAGAAAAAGTCAAAATAGAAAGTAGATTACGGTCTCCCTTTTTTCCCTCAAGAAATATCTATGCAAATACCAGCTGTTAGTATACAGACAGACAGCATATCGATGGTCAGATGTATTTGTTGTCAGTGTCAGTGTTGTGATAACACAGCACATATATAGACTTACCTTTGCCTCCCTGATTTACATTTTGCATCACGTAGATATTTCTGTTACCAACAGGCTATATTTCATTCCACTTTATTAAAGGCTGGGAGAAAGGCATCAGGTGTCTGTCAATGAGGCACCGTGTGTTTCCCTCCATTACTTGTGCCTGTTCTGTATCCGCGTCCATTTGAAGCAACAAGCTGCACAGGCTGCACACAGGTGGGAGGAAGAAAAAATCACCAAGCGCAACATAAATATTATTCAAGTTTCTAGGAAGCATTTTCTCTCATGTCAGAGTGGAATTGCTCTCTTAGATCTATACCCTTTGCTATCCCCCACCACCTACTACCTCTCCTCTTTTCCTTCTTCCTTCCCCTCCACCTCAGAACAAGTCTTAATTTGTCAGAAATATTGCGCCCTGTGCCGACATTTGCCGGGCTACGGCAGCTTATGGGAACCGGGGCCAGCTGCGATTTGATTGGTTCACGGGAGAAATGCCGGCGCTTGAACCTCTCCCTAGTTTGGCTTGTTTAAACACAGACACACATACACATACGCACACTGCTTGCCAGCATTCAAAACTGTCAGGTGGAATTCTTCAGCAAGAATTACAGTCACACTCGTTCTAGTTTCTACAGCGCGGGAGTTTGGAAAGGTTGGGATGAGTGATTGCTCATCGCTTAAGGCTCAACACTCCTGATAGTTACACAGTATAGGCCTTAAAGGGACACGTGCTCACGCTAGAGGATTCACACAACTGCATGGCCTCCAACACTCAATCTGTGACAAATTTAGGTTTTGAGGAACTGCACTGAGAGCACAAGGGGAGTTATGCTTTGTATGTGTTATGGGTTTAGGTTTGGATAGGCGTATGATTTGTGTGAAGTGTGCCTCAGGGGAGTGTAAAGACAGGTGTGCGTGTGTGTGTGTGTGTGTGTGTGTGTATGTGTGTGTGTGTGTGAGCTGAGACATGAACATATGGGGGTCTGTTTTCTGTAATAGGGAGTGCAGGCCTTAGCTTCCACTAACCAGCACTATACAACCACCAAGAGTAATCCAGCCTTCTCTCTCCTCATCTCTCCTCTCTCTCCCCGGTACTCTCAGTTTCCCGGCTCCTCTCCTCCTTCCCTCCTTCCACTCCCTCTGTGTTTCTCCTCCAGGCCTCTCTTAAGTGGGAGGCCAAACTGAGCCAGAGTGCGGATCCCAGGCTCCTTCTATTGATTGGCTTTATTTATGTGTTTGTTTATTTATTTAAAAGGCCCTGACCCCCTCTGTCCCTGAGGTGTACTTAGGTGCTACACACACACACACACACACACACAGACAGAGCCGCTCTCTTACTGGACTGTATACATACAAATCTGTACTCCTATGTTTAGCCAGGGGTTTCGCAGCGTCACAGCCGGATGTGTAACGTGTGTCGTCACTGCAGTAACTAGGTGTGACATTAGTTTATACGTGCACGCACGACTTGGGTCTGGTGTTTAGTAACATAACATACGTAGAGCTGCCCATAACAGGAGAATAATTAGCAGTCCATACGTGGTGAAAACAGGGACTTTCAGTGGAATCAAATCATGATGATAAGATCAAATCATGTTTTGTTGAAACAATGTTTTTGACCAATGTATGATCCTGAAGAAGTCATGATGTGTTTGTTTTAAGTTTTCCATTTTTAATAAAAAGATTAACAAACTGTGTAAATTGAACATAGAAACAAATCCTGTAAATGGAAATATAATACAGTAAAAAGGACTACAACTGGAGCAAAAATGAATAGGTAAAATAATTTTAAAAAAACCCAACAGTATAATAAAATAAATGCCCCTGTAACATTTAGTTGCGTTTATAATTTTGACAGCAAATATGCATTCTTAAGAAAATCAGAATTTTGAATTAAAAAACTTGACATTAAAGTCATAACATTTGAAATATAATCTTCGTCACATTAAAAATATAGGATAATATCTTTAACAGACAGCTCAGAATTTTCTTGAGTGTTGGAAATCATCACAAAAATGTATCATTTACAGTAAAAGAGATGTGAGACATTTTGGATGTAATTGATAACTGAGGAATACAGTGAATTGTAGTGAACATCATTAGATTTTTCTTGCCATATTCATTTGCCATGTCATGATGTATATCAATACATATATTTTTTTAAAATCCATATTATTTCCTTCCCAGGCCCGTATTTAAAACAGTCCAGCTGGAGTTATTTTAGAGGAATAATTGCTGCCCCCTACTCACCGTTTACTCAGAGCTCAGGTTATTGCAACATGCATCCTTATCGCGTATCTGTCATACTTCATTAGAATAGCACTAACCAGCAACATGCCTGTGTGTGTCTGTGTATTTTCTTGCGCTTACTGGCATGCATTCACTTGTTGTGAAGGTTTTTGCGATTACTTTTGTGTTTCGTTTTTTTCTCTAGCCTGTGTGCTCATGCGTGCATATGTCGTGATCATATATTCATCCATATTGTCGCTCAACTGACAGACTAAACAGGTCTGGCCTCTTCCTGCTCAGTGATTTTCTAAGACTGAGGTTAAACTCTTGGCACAATAACGTATAGAGGTGTCCAGCACCACCTGCCTCTCTGACATGATTAATGACCTTATCAACTTTCAACATATTAAAATCTGATCTCTGTCTGTTTGTTATCAGTGTGTCACCACAGTCAGCTCCTCATCATACTTTTGTGACACACCGCAGATGGAATCTGGGTGTGTCTGAATGTTTGTGTGAGAAGTGTGTGTGCTTGTATGACTTTGGCAAGTGAATCCAGCTTGCAGCCCTGTTGCATTAGCAGGTAATAAATGTGGACTTAGACTCGGGGCTTTGCTCCGCCTTGACAGTCCATATGATTTTTCTGTTTGTCTGTGTGTGTGTGTGTGTGTGCATTGGTCTTCACATGGCCCATAGTGATTCCTCACTTTGAATAAGGCTTCTGCTGATCACTTCTTGTCTGACTACATCCTTTCTCTTAAAATCCTCCTCTCCCTCTCCTCTCCTCCTCCCACCTCTCCTCTCCTCTCCTCTCCTCCTCTCCTCTCCTCTCCTCTCCCCTCTCCCCTCCCCCTCACAACTCTTTCACTGTGCCCTCTCTCTAACCAGGATGGTAGTGAGACACTGTTGAACTTGCTTTTCATGTCATCTCTTGCAGAAACCCTCAGCATCAAGGGCCCTGGTGACCACCTTGGTCAGCCATCCTATTACCATGAAAAAATAAAAAAAATAAATCAAATTTCATCTCAGCTCTACTTTTGCAGACAATGTTCAGGTCTCTATGGTGTACATTACCACTACTAAAAGAGTATCAGTGTGCAATAAAATACTGGGAATGATAGATTGTGATGCAGTTGAAAAAGACTGAATAAGACAGAAGAACAACAAGACAGTCAATCTGTTGTTCTAATCTCATCCTGAACTCTTTAGTGACTCACTGTTTCTCAAGATGACTACTTAAACATTTGAAGTGATCCATTGTTGATTTTAATTTCTGTGTAAATTGAATTTGAGAGAGTTCACATGGTCTCATTTGAAATGGTACATTTGGTAAATTCCAAATCCACGGGTTTAGGAGGTTTTGTCAAATGGATTTGGAATGGTCACTCAGTATCAAGTACTAACAGAGGATCCAGCAGATTTTTCTGGCTCATGAATCATTTACTCATTTGCTCCACATCTGGTGGCAAGAACAGAGCAGAGTGAGTGTGTAAGTTGTTGGGTTCAAGATTGCACCACAGTGTCTTGACTGTCTTGAGTTAGTGTGAGTAGTGGTTTTCAGAATAGCGTTATTTGTGTCTGGGATTTCATAATATAGCAGTAAAATCTGGGAGGGCATACTTTACCGTCATAATGATGACAGTAAACAATGCCATCAAGCCTGTACTTACTTTTTGAAACCATATGAGAGTTTTGAAAACGTTTTAGTCAGGTGGGAGCCCTTTACATGAGGATAATAATATGGAGGAAACAAAAATTGAAGCCATGAGACTTACATCTCAACCATGATAAGAATTATCAGTGTGATTGCAGAGTAAACAACCAGATTGCCTGTAAATTATCCACTGTCAAATGTAATATGTTTTTCAGTATCACGTAAAGAATTACAAGAGAATGAAATCGAGCTGTGTGATCATCATCAGCTGTGAGATTATTATTTTTTCACTTACCACAGTTAGAGGTAGGCTATACTCAAATCTCAATCCATTGTTAGCCTCACTAGCAGCATGGCTTTAGGGATGGTGGTGTCAGTCTATCCATGACTGTAGACTCTTAGTCTTGTTCATTTCCAGTCACTTTAACTCATTGTCGGGACTGTGAGAGTTTTCTAGTAGCATAATGTCAAAGTACTGTTTATCAGCAGTGCAGAGTTCAGAACTGTGGTTAAACAGTTGACCAGATGTTGTCATTTTGTTGCTGAATTTGATGAATGTTTGCCAGCCAATCAGTTTTTTTTTTCCTTCTTTTGGCCATGGTATAAAAGTCTCCAGTGTGCTGTTAATGTTAAGTGGAGGGTACAAACCAGCGTTATATCATCTTAATGAAACTGTGTTATGCTAAATGCTGAGACAAATTGTTACATTTTGTTGGAAAGCATCAGAATTCTGGTTTCCAGTAAAGCTGGTTTTGGATAAATATTCCACAGTAGCAGTAGGTAGTAGTAGGAAATCTCCGAACATTGAAGGATGAGGTACTTTTTCGGAAAAGAGTCTGTTGGAAAAGATGAATAATGTCTCTCTGGCCATCTATACATTTGTCTGCTTGTCTCTCCGTCTTAATATCCATCTCCCTTACTCTTTCTGTCTCCTTCTAAATACTCATCAGTATGCAGAGGCTGCAGTATGACCTATTAAAAGTCATTTGTCAAATTGCAGCCAACTGGCTTGCTTGCAATCAGACTCAATGTGAATATATTTTGACATGTGTTTTTCCTGCCCTCCGCTGAGTGCCTAAGGACCTGTGACAGGCCAGAGCCTCTCTGAATACTAATAAAGTTAGCGCTAATACAGCTGGCAAGGACGCATATATATACACACACACACACAAACACACACATACGTACACAAACTGGAGCACTGTCAGCAGAATGACACAGCAGACGCAATCTCCATATTCATATAATATAGTACCTGACAGTCACAGCAAGTGGCACTGTCACCTTTGATCATTTGCAAAATGTGTCATCCAGCAAACATATAAGGCTGCTCTTCAGACACACACACACACATACACACAACCACACACATCAGCGGGAATATGATTAAGCACGTTGACATATTCATACAAAAATGCTAGACACACACACACACACACATGCAGTTACAGCAGGTCCGTGTGAGAGCTGATCATGTGTTTCCCAGCAGGGGAATCCTGTCCCCGGAGGCTGGCTGGATGACACAGATGTTTGTGGGCTTTGGGAGCAGATGCTGCTGAGCTCCTGGAACACAGTTTTTATGCTGTGGCCAAGACGCAGAGCCACAGTTGGGCACGATTTAAATAAAATTGTGCCTATAGCTCTAACCTAAGAGGCGGCCAGTCGTGATCCGTATTATTTACTTCGGAGTGCAGCTAGAAGCACATGAGAAGAAGAGGAAGAGAGTGATCATTAGGGTGGTGAGTTTAGATTGGGAGACAGAGAGAAGAATTTAATGGAGGTTTGATGCAGAAAGTGAAGAGGGAAGTTGTAGTTCAGATGGACAGATGTATTAGAGGGCAGAAATAAGGGGCCAGACTGTGTGGAAAAAAAAAAAAGATTTGTCTAAGGCCTGCTGAATCATTTCAGAAAAGCTTTATTCCAGAGTCAAATTGGTTTTTCTAACTCATAAAATGTCTTATCCTTAAAATACTCCAGTTTGGAATCAGGTGATAGGAAAAAAGTGAGGCTGCAACTAAAGATTAGTTGTTGACTTTACTAGTCTCCCTCTTCCATAGCTCTAGAAATGATTACTTATGCATCTGGTGTGTGTGTGTGTGTGTGTGAGCGTTTTGTCAAGATTTTAATGTCAAGTGACAGGTCGTGTTCACAGACCTCAACAACGTGTTTAATGCACTGGGTGTGTTCAACTCCCCGGTTATCATTACGATTCGGTCGTTGCTCATGTGGCCGTGGAAGCGCACTGATTGGCTTAAGCTGGAGTTGAGCGAGCTAGTAAAAGTTTTGGCAGGCAGTGGAAAACCTCAGTCGTTTTCAGTGGACATAAACATCACTGCTGCTCTGCCTTCAGGGTAGTGATTTGTCTTGCCAACTGATCCTTTGAATAACAGCTACACATTTATTTTGTATGAAATGAGACACTGAAACAAGATAAAAACATGCTCTTTTTTGTTTTCGTTGCCACTGAATACTCTGCTGATATAATAATGATGATATAATAGTGGGATCCTGTTTGTTTGTGTCCTGATGGTGCTGACAGACGTCTCTTTTCCATCATTTTTTAAAAAGGAATTTATGAAGTCCTGTCTGTTTTTTGGAGTTAACATAATGGCCCTGGATTGAGTGGCCATCACACACACACAGACACACACACACACACACACACACACACACACACACACAGCAAGTTTGGCTTGGCTTCATGGCGCTGAATAGGCCACGGTAGCTGAGAGGCATTATACAAGGGAGGGGACTGAGACAGATTCAGCAGTTAGCACCAAGGAGCAGCGTGGATTTTATGCTGCCTGGCTACCTTCATGCTAGCCTAGCGTAGCACGACCCTGGCTGCCTGCATAGCTATGTGCTCGTCTATCATGACATAGCTGAAGTCTAAATATGCCCTTAACACTTGTGGCAGACCTCTCTGTAACTCTAGAATATCAAAACCATGCGGTTTGCCCACTGGCCCAGCGGTTAGAGAAAGTGTCCCCTCTCAACTGTAGGTTCAGCACCTGCAACCAGTTACAACCAGGTGGGCCTTCACAGTGTCCTAGAACAATACACTGGGCCTCTGACTCACTCAGTGACAAGCTTCACAGGGTAACTGTATCAAAGCACAATGTGGGGCTGCATCAGTCAAAAGATAATGACGAATATCCATCATATATTTTAAAACCATAACTTACTTTGGCCCATTGTAACACAAAAATAATAACTCTTAATTGAATCCGTAGCTGGTAGAGAGATGCATTAAATCTGGAATCATGACGAAGAAAGTGGCAAATTCCTGTTTGATGAAAATACATCGTTTCAGTCGTAGACCTTTTGTCAGACATAAAATTGACATGCAGTATCTTTATATTAGAGCTACAGGTTGCAACAACTAATCAAAAAAGTCACATCACAAACATCTGAGATGATTTCATCTGTAGTCAATAAAAAAATCTAATGGGGAAGAGGAGGAGGAAAGTTGGACAACAACAAGAGTATCATATCCAAACTGGACTTTCATTCAAAATTAAAACAACAGTTTATGAAAACCAGGTTTATCCACAATAGTAAAAGATTTTGTGTCTATTGTGATGAAATGGGGTAAGTCAAAGTTGTTCATGGACAGTTTCGGCTTTCCCTGTGCGTCCACTGAGAGGCTTAAACTTTGACAATTAAGATAAAATATTCTTAAAATAAGATAAAACTCGAGCTAGAGGGATAGTCATCGTGTGTGTTTCATTGTATCTGTCACAGTTGTGCAAGACAGTTATTTTTCAATATTTTTTCCAGTAGGAATGTGGGGGACAACTGCCCAAAATCAGTGTGAAAAACACATTACCCAATATTTCACCTTGAGGCACTTGCACAATAATCCAATTGAATAATATCTGTCACACATAATTCCTTAAGAACTGTATTTTCAGATCTCTGATATTGTGGAGAGATTAGCTGCTTTGCCTGAGGAGTTGAGCAAACATTTATCATTTGAGTTCCCATTGCCTGATACTGAATCTTTGTACGTCAGCTGATTATAGTGACGTTAAAATGGCTGCTTATAAAATTACTTTGCAGTACCGGTCTGTTGTATGTGGGAGTGTGTGGGAGTCTTTGTCCTCTTCTTCTTCTACAGTACTCTAAATTTATGGAAAACATACAGCTTTCCAATGAATGGTGGACTGAACTTCAAAATAAGAGCGTGTCTGAAAGGTATAGCTTGCCCAGAACTCCTTCTCATGATGTCATAGAGTAATGAACCTTGAATGGGGGGGGGGGGGGGGGGCTATTTCATATTACTTTGGGAACACATGTGTTTCAAATGCTCTCTCTTCACTCAGAACCTCTCGGACAGGAAGCATATGACTGACAATGTGTCTTATCAGGGGCGAAGGTGATGCACATGTCTGTCTCCAAGGTTACCCCCCACCTCACAAACAAAAGCAAGAAGGAAAAAAAAAAAAATGCGCTGGCTCCCCTGGGCTGTTTTGAGAAATCATGCTTGTGTTTTTATTGCAAGTCAGAGCAGTGGCACAGGGATTGCTGTTGTGGTGGAAAATTAATTCCACAAAGAGTAACGAATTGCACGCATTGCTTGGTAAAATAGAAAATGGATAGACTTAAGGTTACTTTTTGGGATTGGGATGTTCACAGTGTGATAGTGTTCTGATCTAAGAGAGGGGAAAGAGAAGGAGGGAGAGATGGATTACATGTCCAATCCCCCCTCTTCACCTCCTCTCTCTCTCTCTCTGTCTCTCTTCATTTCTCATTCAGCTGAGAGATTTATTATGTCTCTCATCTCCTTCCATCACTACACCAGCATCAGGTTATGGATTACATTGGTAAGTTAGAGCTTGTTGATGCGAGATGAGAAGAAAACATTTCAGAACCTGGAAACAAAAACACACTGCAGTGATTAGCCCTGATATCCTCCACCCTGTGTATTTGATTTCATAAGTCAAATAACACACACACCTGGATCCGGCTATATGCCACTTAGAGTCAGGTTCATGCATGTTTCAAGTGTGTGTGTGTGTGTGTGTGTGTGTGTGTGTGTGCGTGCCCTCAACTCTCCTTTAACTATAAATGGCTTATCAATGTTAATC
This sequence comes from Lates japonicus, assembly GCA_033238685.1. NCBI lineage: Eukaryota > Metazoa > Chordata > Actinopteri > Centropomidae > Lates > Lates japonicus. Next base: position 49,897 of record BRZM01002420.1, on the reverse strand, counting down.
AGACCACATCTGGTTTTCAGACATTCAATCTCTGCTGGGCAACACATGCACACACACACACACACACACACACACAAACCACAGGCATAAAAGGGGTGTCAAAACCGTTATAAATCAACATGATCATCTTCCGTGATCCCTCTGCAGAACCCATCAGTCTTTCTCTCGTTACTATTGCAGCACGTGCCCGGTCACTTTCTGCGCATTAAATGAATATTATGATTATTATTTTATTTTGAAGTTTGTAACTTTAACTTTATAATCGTAACTTTTTCCTCTTATTATCTTACCGCCCATTTCAAGCTGATATGATGATAATGAGTACAATAAACTTACTTCTTTAAAACATTACTTGAAAATGTTAAGGAACGTCTTCTTTAAAAGTCAGTACCATGGTGATTAAAATTACACAATAATGAGAAAAAATGATTAACTTGTATTGTTGTATTTTTTTCGTTGGTAACAATTCCATGCGCATGTGTCTTTCAGATTCAATTAACGGTATCTGTACTGCATCGAGACGATTGACGTGAACAACTGTGCTGTCACTTTAAAATTATGTGAACAAGTTTACAGGTAATCCAAAAGTTCCAAGTATAACATGAAATGAGTTGGGACATACGTTTACTTTCTTTCACTTTCAATTTTCTTTCACTCATACCAGTAGGCTGTAATATGTCCTGATCACATTAAGAAATAGTCTTTTCTCTCTCTCTCTCTTCACTCTCTTTGTCTCTGTCCATTTCTTCTGACCTGAAAGCAGAACTCATCAGGCTGGTAAATAAAAAGGCAGGTGCACTTTATTCCTTCTGAAAGCTCACTACTTCTCATCTCACCACAGTTGGAAAACAGAGGTACTCACTCTTTCATTGTGATGACACCCCACTTTCAGTGGGCTGGATACGACCTACAGTCTGTCAAATGAAGTTTTCAATCAATCCCGGAGGACTGGGAGAATTTGCTTCGTCTGGTCTGATAAAGCAGATGGGCATGAAGAGTTTCACTGGAACATTTCTGTTAGCTTTGTGTACCAGGTCTGCTTTTAACAAGCAACAGCCATGTGTGACTGAGCAATACATATGATTTATAATCCAAAAAGTTATATCCAAAAAATAAAGCTGCATTTCTTTTATACCATAGTCACAATTTAAATTGATATCTATATCTATAGGTGTTTGTTTGCCATTCTGGTTAACAGTAAGGAAACTGGAGCTAGGTTATTGTGTAAATTCACCAAGAACAACTCAAAAGAAAAGGGATCATATTTGTACAAGGAATCTGCAAGTCCAAATCAATCTAACGTGGAAGAGAAGAGGACTGAACAGGGCCTATATGCATTGCAAAATTATAGCATTGGTAAATCACCCAATGAAGTGGTTCTTATATTGGGTGATTTACTACTCATCAAGCCTGTGCATCATCCGTTACAATCATGGAACGATAACTTGTCAGGTATTATCTCAGATATTATGCAGTATTTGTGAGGTTATTAGCCTAACATAAGCTGTAAAATGTTATCATGCTGGAGTAACTTGTACTGCTACATTGTATGGCCACCCTACTGTGCCAGTACTGTTCATAACTGGACTGTGTGTGACAAAAGAAGTAGCCATATTAGACTGTGAAGCTCTGTCCTGCTCTTATTTGGTTTGGGGAGGTTCACACTTCTCCAAACTTGGATTAAAATGAAGTTAATTTGTTAAACCCATCGATTGTTCTCATTTTAGCCAACTCCAGGTTTTATCAGCAAATGTAAAACTTGCTTTATTTCTGAGTGAAACTAAAGGGCCTCTTGTTTCAAAACTTACTGTGAATTTCAAGTAGTAACTGCCATCTATGAACTATGTTGCTTGTTAAAAGGGAAAGCTTGACAGGTGAATTAACAATAAGTGTGGTGGTATACTAATCATCTGTCGAGGTTTACAGTATCCACATTTGCACTATATACATGTCAGGCCACCTAAATAGTTGCAAAAGGTATTATGTTTTTCATAAGTTGATGACTTTTCCTAAATATCTCTTTACTGTACATTAGGTTTAGTAATAAAATAACATGTTTCTTGTTTGTTATATCTAGTCGCACACAGTTGGCCTTTAACAGTTCCTTTTCAGAATTTAATCTGGCGCCTACCAATTGAATTTACATTCGTTTTGGACAGTTTTATGTCTTTACTTTTGTTTTGAAATGCACAAGTAATAAACTCCAAAGTCATTACAAAGATCTTAAAAGTTTTATATTCAGCTCTCAGAGAGCAGATGCAGCAGATACCTTTAACTTAATCTTACCATAGATTGAAAGTGTGTTTATATGAGGTCGTCTATTGACTAAGTACTCTAATAAGCTCATTAAGCGGCATAAACAGGTTCATGATTGTCTTTTGTGCCTGGCTGACTCCAGAGTTGATCAGTCCAGTTTTTAACAATGTGCTAACGTAGTCTGATGAGTACGCTGGGCGGAGGCGGTACAGATGGATGAATGATCCTGTTGTTGCTGTGATCAAAGACTGACGACGCAACTCAGTGTCACTTTTTATTTATTTCTCTCTTGGTTTTGTTTCTTGTTCCTCTCCTTCCTTCCTCCTGTCCTGCTCTTGCCATTCCTGCAGTGTAAGATGACAGAAACACGTGTGTCTGCAATGTGTCTCGTGAATATGAGAATATACGTGTCTGTGTTGAGTCTGAATTTGTGTTTTGCGTGTCTCTCTGTATGTGTCTGTTTATATATAAAGTATGCCCATTCCTGTGCATGCGTCTGCATGCTGGCCAGTGAGTGTGTGTGTGTGTCTGTGTGTGTGGTCTGACTGTGTGTCATTTGCCCTTTGCCTTGGCACTGCCATTGATTTCCTCCCGCTGTAACTTCCTGCCTGAGGCGATTTAGTGCTCCAGAGTGCAACACTACACTCCAACCATCACCTAGATCCTCCTCCATCCCCATTCCTCGCTCCACGTTTGCTCTATCCATCCATCCATCCGTCTATTCCATTCAAGACTGCCAGACCACAGCCTGTCTCATCTATTAATCATCAGCAGAGAAGGAACAAGGACAGCTGACGAAAGGGAGAGGAGACAGAGAAAGGTGGCAGGGAATGATAAGCAGGAGATTGAGGTTAAAGATGAAACTCAAACCTCCAGAAAATCAGGAAACTAGAAGCTGACATAATCCTGACGATTAAAAGTTTGTTTCTGCTGTGTTTTTTCAGATCCCTTGCTCACTGGTACAGTTTCACTTTGGGAATATTTAAAGGTATGTATCAGGTCTTTCCATAAATGTTTGTCCTGCTTCATTTTATTCTGTCTCTGCCCTTATCATCCATGTATTTTATTCCTTCTCATCCCCTCCACTTTCCACCATTCGCCAGTACCATCATTTACAGTAATTATACCTGTGGTAACCAGTAAAGTTATAATAGTGCTTATGCTCTGACACATTCACAGCCAGTTCAACCCTCTGCATTCCCCTATCATTGTGGTAGCGTAAATGGGATTTTACGCCCTGTTTTAATGTGCTGTCACGACTACCATCAAACCAGCTTCAATTTACTGCGAGTTCCAAGCATATCCAGTCCTTTTTTCATCTCTCTCATGCCCCTCTTTCTTAATGTCTTTTCTCCCGTGGCTCTCTCCACTCCTTGCCCCCTCTGTCGCTCCATTGTGTGGTCTTGAACACATAAAAGCCATTTCTTTTTTGAAAGACGCATTTTGTTGGAGTGACATCATGTCTCAAGGGGCGCGAGGCGGACAGTCAAACATCCATCAGTGTTGGGAGCTAAGGGCCGAGCTAAGACGGGACACGCGCACAGCGTGTGTGCGCGTGTGTTTGTGTGTGTATATGTATGTGCGCGTGTCTGTGCATTTGCTAGAGTTAGATTTTGTCGCTCACAAGTGTCTCTTTGTCCTCAGTCAAAAGGCCTTCTCCAGGCCATCTGGACACAACCGCTGGCGGAGGGTTGAACTGTTGAATCTGACCTCTCCTCTTCTCCTCTCCTCTCTCTCCTCCAGTATTAACATGGCTCTCTGAATAAAAAGTTACAAATGGCAGAGACTAACTAGGAAGAAAAGAAAAGAAGCATTGCAACCAAATGATTTTTACTGCCATTCCTTCAGAGCACTCCACCAAGATGTTCAGAGGCTTTCTGCTAAAACAAGAATAATGTGATTTCGTTTTTAAAAATGCCAGAGTATGCGAATTCGAGAGAGGAATGTGGCATGATCTCCACCTGTTTGCGGGGATAGTAATGTGCTGCGTTATGGCCTTTTCTTTTATTTCACAATCGAGCCAGCGAGCTGTCAGTGAGAAACCGAAAGAGGAAAAAGAGAAAACCAACCGCCTAACTTGCTGTAGGCCTGTTGGAAGAGGAGTCAGCGGACAGATCCTCAGAGAGTGCATTAAGTTCAACTGGTCAATGAATTTCTAGGGATACTGCGTGGACAGGTTTGTTCCTCCAGGCATGAGAAGTCAGGGAATTTAGCAAATTAATCGAGCAAGTCACGATATGAAAGAATTTACGACCGTCACTGCGAGATTTAATGCCTTTTCACACCAGACACCAATATCCATCTGGATAATTTCTATCTTTTTCACATCGCTAATTTCTACAATATTGGTGTTTTCTAATCAGAAGTTTATTCCCATCTGTTCTGACCTCAAAACATGAGCAAAACAGAGGGTGTAACATTTTTAGGTTATGATTAAACACCAAGAAAGAGCCACAGAACATTTAGGGAATTCCTGCTTCGCAGGCATGATGGGAACTCAAATTAAATTGATGACCTGCACTATCAAATGCAGCCTCCTCCCGCCTCAGGAAATATAAACACGAATGTGACGATTGACACACGCATACAGACCTACCTATACCTTTCTTTTGTGGGCCGCCCAGGTGCAAAGTCTGACCCTGACATTAGGGTCTCGTAGGTCAAAAAGTTTGTTTCTTCTCCCAGGTTTACTCCCTTATTATTTATTCATGAAACCGAGAGGAAAAAGGGAGGAGAGAGTCGGAGAGGAGAGAGAGACAGAGAGGAACTTCAGTGCGAGGCCTTTGATGTGGAAAACAAAATCTCCTTTTAATCTGCCCTCTAATGGAATACATGACATCCTGAGCTCAGACACACTTCCACCGGCCCTTCTTTCTTCTGTCTTTTTCTCTGTGTTTACTTTGTTTGCGCTTGCATGCACATGCACGCATACATGGCTCTTTGTGGTGTCCATATGTGTGTGCGAGTAGGGGGGAGAATGAGATAACGTGTACAGATTAAACTTGCTGGGGTGGGGTGGGAGATGGACAAAGAAAATATTAGTAATCGCCCATGCTGTTGCTCAATTGCTCTCCTGAGTAATCATACTTGCGGTGCCCGAGGCAGCCCAGCTGTCCTCGCAGCATTTTATACAAAGACTAACCTCACTGCTTTACTGAAAACTAGCCGGGGAGAGAAAGACAGTCTGCCTTCCCACTCTGGAGTTCATTCTCAAACAAAACATCAGGTGGTTTCACCTAGTAGCCAGTTGTACTTTTGGCAAGACGTCCCAGATCTGAGGGTTTTTAACACACAAATCACTACATTTGTACTGTTTGACTTTCATATAATATTACATTAAAATTTTTCTATAAATCACCAAAATGCTGTGCAGTTAGTTTAGTTTAGACATGTAGGGCCTGTAAAACTGTGCAGGCTTTTGGTCATTATATGAAGAAGTTAATCTTCCAAACTCTATAGTTATTGTATTGTAAGTACTTGGGAATTAAAGTAAACTCAAACTGAACTGTCAAAACATCAGATGTATATTTATGGCAAGAGGTACTATATGGCAGTGTCACACAATAAAACATAATATATAGCCATCATTGTTTGCCCAAACTCTGTGTGTATGCGGATGGGGATGGGGGTCTAAGGATGGATGGAAGCCTCTAAGATGTTTATGGATTGTACATATACCACCACCCTTAAATACATTTTTTTGTATCCAGCACCTATTCCACTGAGGTTTTGGTGTGATGTCAATACAACTACTTCAACTTATTCAATCCATGTTTTTCTTTATTGTGTGAACATCACTAAAAGGACTAAACTAACAATGTCAGTCCCAAGTCCATCTGCCTCTGAGTGTTAATATTGTACGTATTAAGAGTATAATGCCTTTGAGTATTAAAAGATGGATCACCCTGTCTGTGGCAATATGCCCCAAGCCCATTCATCAGCTCAAAATGTAGGCTTTATTTTTTTGAAAGACTTTAAGAGATTTATTGATAACAGCTGGTCATCGAAGCCGAAATAAACATTACTCAAAAATGATAAAATTGGTGCATTTGTTAGTACTACTTTCAGCTGTGATTGACATACTTTGGCAAGTAGTGAGTGTTTATGGCAGCAGAACAGTGTGGAATCTACTCAAACACTTACTGTATGTCTTGCCATAATGAAGGAATATGTCATCCAGTGCAATAGTGTGAGTCACTGGAAATTGACACTACTGATTTTTTAAAGCTTTAGACAACAATGGAGTTCTGTGGCAGAGATGAATCAGATATATCTTTCAAATCTTACTTCAGACAGTACTTGTTGCAGATCAGTTCATTGTTGGTTTTGATGTTTCCAGGGAGTTGCTGCACATAACAAAATGACCAACTTTATACTTAATTTGTTTTGTTCCAGTACATCAATAAATTTACGAAAGAATGGTGGACTTGATTGTTGCCGGACCCATCTTGAAAATGATGCCATTCGGACCAAATGTAAAAGATTTAGGCATGAGAGCGGAGCGCCAGCATATTCTTGCCTCCCTCTCGTCTCTGGCCCCAGTTCTTGGGAAATAAGTAGCATACATCACTGGGGAGTAGTGCAACACAAAATAGCCGGGATGTCAAGCCCCAGCCATGGGCCTGGACCCTAGACCAGACCAAGGTTCACAATGTGTTTTCAATGTGTCTGATATCTCCACTAACTACAATCTCCTCTCCCCCTCTCTTTGTCTCCCTCCCTCTTTCTCCCTTTTTCTTGCTCTTTCATCATCCTCCTCTATCGACAACCCTCTTTCCCTCTCGACATTTCTCTCTCTTTCTCCCAGACTCTGTGGTCGTGGAGGCAAGGTCACACGCTCTACTCTTGGCAGGCTGCAGTGTGCGGAGCTTTTGCAGGTGCAGGGGATTATATGCTGCTTTGGGAAAGGAGGGGAGAGGGAGGTAGGAGAGGGAGGGGCGGGAGGGTGGTTGGATGGCTAGATGGATGGATTGATAGACGCATGGATAGGTGAATAGATGGCCAGGAGGGCAGGACAAGTTTACCCAAAGCCACATTCTTGAAAGATTCCACAAAGGTGAGCTCAGCTGGCAAATCACACCCTCACCTGCACAGCAGATCTGCAGAGGAGAAGAGGACAGAGGAGAAAAGAACAACAAGTAGTTTCAACCTTTTTTTTTAAACACTGCTACCAGATAGCTTATTGAGAAACTGACAATTCTCAATACAGTGATTCTGCATCACTGATGAGAGAGTTTTCATTACCACAGTTCTCAAGTCCTTCTGCCAATGAAAATCATACCATAGCAGACTTTATGGTTTTGTCTTGGTGTGGATGAGTATCAGGGGAGAGACAGACAACTATGGGAGAGGAGAGGAGGGATGAGAGGGGCCAGTTCCTGGGTACGGGCCCCTGCAGCTGTGCGACCTCCTGAGCACTGGGGCCTGAAGTGGTTTAAGAGAGAGAAAGAAAGAAAGGCACAGGGAAGGAGGGGAAAGGGAGTGGACTAAAAAAAAAAAGAAAGATGAGTGTGAGAAAGGAAGAAGCAACAACTTGAGAGAATTAAGAGTATGAAACACGAGATAAATACTAGATAAAGGCTAGAAGCTGCAGTGAAAGAAGTTCTGTCATTACCCAAACATTAACTATAGTTTCTGTATGCCCTGTGCTTGCTCTGTTTAAGAGAGATGATTTTTAGGGGGTGTGTTTTTTCTTTTTTTCTTTTTTACTGAATCTGATGTTGTTGCCTTTGTCTGATAAAATAGAGACATGTTCACAAGGGTGGTCACTCCCCAATCATTGCATCAGCCTTTAAAATGATTAGGGAGTGATGAGCTAAAGCTGGGGGCAGCTGTTATCCACATGTGACCAAAGAACTTGTAATCCTTCAATCCATAAATGCCCTGATCATCTGGTCCATAAAGAGTTTCACCTGCTTTCTCCAGGCCTCTACTTTCGATTCATCAACGTAAAACACGGCACTCCTGATTCTACTTTATACCGGTTGTTAATGGAAGGCTCTGCTAGTATGTGGATTTCCATAAAAGGACATGCTGTGTAAAAGTAGACTGCAAGTAACAGTTTAGTTTTTAAAGCCTCTGCACACCCACAGTGCATCCACACAGGTGTTTCTTCACTTAATTTGCCTAGTTAAATGTCTTCTCAGACTGTGGAGGTGTGTACAGACAGCTTGATTGGCATCTTCCTCACTTTTGTTGCATCTATTAGTACGGGCCAGTTTACAGCATCTCTTATACCAGATATTCTTATTGGTTCACATAGCTCTCACCAACCTCGAGAAGCTAGAACACTTGTGGTAATGCAGGGACTGTAATTCAGATGATCTTTTTATTTGGCGTAGCTGGGTATGTTTTAATATGTGTGAAGCTGTGTGTGGGTGCTGTTGTTTGTACTTTGTGATCTTGTTAAACTCATTTAAGAACAATACATTTTCCTGCATTAAAAAAAAAGACACAAAATGGTTTGATACTGATACAGACGTGGCTTAGTTAAGAGCAAGAAACCATTACAAAACAGTGTTGGACATTTGATTTGTACAGTATCCATATAAGAGAGAGAGATCATTTTAATCCAAGGGTATGCAGCAACAGAACATGTAGCTCCAGTATTGTAGCTCTGAATAACTAATGTGTCACATCATCTGTCTTTCCAACCAGTCTTCACCTTTTTCGTGATGAAAAAGCAGAACCGCAATCAAAATACATATTTCAGAGGAAGAACAGTTCCGCACTGGAATTGGTCCGTGGAGCTGTCATTGGACGGTTGTAGCTTTCAGTCCATAACTCCTGCGACGCTACAACGTGCCAGACAGGACAGGAAGATTGAGGTTAGCTGCTCTGGGGGCGATGGAGAGATGGAGATGGAAGTGAAGGAGACAGCACCCTAAGGAGCTGAGACGTGGCCCCGTGCCACCTGGACTCAGTCCACGCTGGGAAGAAGAAGAAGAAGAAGAAGAAGAGGGGAGAGAGGGAAAGAAATCAGAATAGAAGAGGAGAAAGAGGAGACTGGAGATGTGGATAAGTAGGTGGTAGGTTGAGACGTAGAGAAAATATGTAAAAGACTTAAGAGATAAGGAACGGAACAGGGGGTTGAACCTTTTGTAAGCCTTGTGAAAATGAAAATCTTGATGGTTATATCGTAACTTGATATAAATATGGATACACAAAGATGTGTATATTTGAGTAAGCACCTCAAAGCAACCCGACAGCCTACATATCCACTATATTGACAGAATTTGAGACAGGAAAATAATTGAAGAGTGTTTAATTAGAATAAGTGGCAACCTGAGCTAAAAGCAGAAGAAGGGGGGAAGATGGGGCAAGGACTTGGGTTGGGAATGGGGGAGTATGGGGGTGTGAGTCCAGGGTAGGAGTCAAGTTCACGCCCCTCTGTTACCAAGCTGCTGTCCAAGAGGGATCCTCAAGTTTCAGTCACTTCCCCTTACATTGCACTTCACACTCTCTCTTTCACTCATACATAATCTGCTTGACACTGGAAATGCTCACACAGGCGTGTTTAATCATCGCAAATATCTCCACCAGCACCCTGCATTGACTTACGAGGGGCTTGACCCCGTTTGAACCGCCTGGAGAAAACCGCCCCCGCCCGAGACGGGATTACATCACCGACTCATTCGCGTCTAACCTTCATCACATCACATGGCATCTCCAGCCAAATTTAGATCCTCCAATTCAGCGCTCCATGTGTAAGATTTATTGGGATAATGCATCCTTTTATTGCTCTCCAAGAATATTACAGAATAGGCTACAGCAAGAAGGCTGTGTCTTTTTTATCCTTGCTGAAGTTTGAATTTTATCCACCCAAGTATGTGGGAAAAAAAAAATTAAATCCACTCTTACTATCAGTCAGAATTAACTAGTAAAACGTAACAGTGTGTTACACCGCACTGATCCTAATGTTTTCCTGTCACATTGCTCCTTGCTGGCCCATATGGATATGTTTACCCAGAACAGTTGCTATGTTTGTGGCAGAGTGACACACACACACTTCAACACACACTGCAGCTCAGTGGGGACACCTCTGGATTGCGCCGCCCATCCAGCTTCCAACTTGGAGTGTTGGAGGGAAGTTGGGGTGTAACTGTTCTAATAAAACTCTTTGGAGGCTCTGTGTGTGTGTGTGTGTAGGTGTGTGTGTGTCCATTTGCGCCTGAAAGAATCCAAATGCGTCTGTTTTTCGTGCTTGTGCCTACAAGCAGGTGTGTGTCTGTGCATTCCTGTGTTTGTGTGTGTTATTGATGGGGGTGTGTGTAGCTTAGGGGAAGGCGTGGGTTGGATGAGGCAGTGGGAGGGGTGGGGTGGGGGCTGTGGGAATAGAAGTGTGTCTGTCTGGTTTTTGTGGTCTAATAATGGGGAAGGTCTCGGATGGGGAATATTATCACTTTTATGAACTCAGTGGAGAGGAGGGCCAAGAGTTCCACTGTTTATTGCAGAATTAATATGTTACTGTAACTGCGGTTAAGTAATTGGACTTTTTATGGGTTTATTTTTTAATATTTAAAGGCTGTTCTGAGAGCAGAGAGAGGGCCTTTTATGTTTGCACTTTACTTGAATGTGTGCATTTGTCTTTTGTAGGTGCGGTAGCGGCTTTTGTCACCACTCCTCTTGACGTGGTGAAGACCAGGATCATGCTCGCAAAGGTATACACTCTCAAACACATGCACGCTCCCACACACACACACACAAACACACAGCACACCATCACCACCACCACCACCTCTGGCAGCGACGTTTAAACACTGCTGTCAGGTGATGCCTCACAGGCAGAGAGCTGAGCGGGCCCGCAGCCTGAGCAAATTTCAACAGTGTCAGCACACAGGACAGAGCAGGCTGAGGTAGCACCGGGACAGTAGTGAGACATACACACACATCTATCATCCGATGCGGACTATGGACAGTGTCGGGAAGACGTGTTTGTGCGCATGGTTAGTGTTAGAGCAAGGGCTTGTTGCCGCTCCAGAGGAATTTCCATCTCAAGGCTGCTTGTCACTGAGAGGTGAACCAGAGGGCCAGTGTCCGTCCTGTTAACTCTAATACTCTGTGTAAGTCCTCTAAAACAAGCAACCCACCCCCCCACCCCCCCCCTCTGTGTGTGTAGTGGTGTCCCTCCTGTTCCTCCCCTCTCTCCACCTCCTCTTTCGCTTCTGGCTCGCTCCAACAGTATGTCTGGCTTCCCTCACTACGTCCTGTGTGTGTGTGTGTGTGTGTGTGTGTGTGTGTGTGTGTGTGCACGTGTGTAAAGGGTAGTGAGTTCATAGTTACCCCAATCAGCCCCCCCACAAACACACACCAACCGTCCTTGGAGAAGATACAGTGCCCCCCCTCCACCTAACTAATGACATACTGGAATTAACAAAACACTCAGTCAGTCTTGATCTCTTGCGAGAAGCCGTTGGCCGTAGGTGGAACAGCACGGTACAAAAGCTTCCTGTAAACATGATCTGAAATGCAGCTGCTGTAATTTACCACCAGCAAAGGACTTGGCCTGTGCTGCCTCAAAGCGCTTCGAGTTATAACTTTATAAGGCCAAGTTTTTGATTCACTTAAGGCACCACAGGTTAGCTGGAGAAAAAGGTCTCATTTCATTCAGGGAGAATAAAACACGTGTACTCACCAGGTATTCAGCAGAATAAAAGCCAGGCGAGCACACTACTGTACAATTTAAACTTCTTGCACTGTTATACTGGAGGTGTCTATGCTTAAAACCTATCCACAAACACTTTTATTATTAGAGTTTTTAATGTTGACATTGTGGTAACATTCAAACTGTGCAATTTCACATAACATTTCAGAAATTAAAATACTGGTATTATCAGATATTAGCTGTTAAACCTTTGTCTTCTGTCCTTATTTGACCCCTTAGGGCTGCAGCCTAACTATCATTTAATGATTGATCATTTTGTCTATAAAATGTCACAAAATAGTCATCATTGACAATTTTCTAAAGCCTTAGGTAACATTTTCAAATGTTTTGTCTGATCAACACTCCAGAACCCAAAGATATGACGTTTACAGCCACTCATGACAAAGAAAAACAGCAAATTGTCACATTTGTGAAGCTGTAACCAACAAATGTTTGAGATTAATTGATTAAAATTGTTGTGATTACTTTTCTGTCTATCACTTCATCCATTATTTGGCTAATCATTTTAGCTCTAATTAGAATTTTGTAAAAAATATAATTTTAAAATGTGTTTTGTGTTCAAGTTATTAGGCTACATAAGCTATTAAAGCAAAATATAACCTCTAAAACTGGCCTATGCTGGTTAAAACCTTTAAAAGTAACATGTCATTTTCAGACTGAAGTTTGGTCCCTCGGCAGTAAAGGATGACAAGTCCAGGCAGGAGAGTGAAAGAGAGACAGACAGAGAGCAGGGCTGGCGTTGATGGGTATGGATGGTTTGGATCGGACGAAGGGGAGGAAATGTGGGTGTTGGAGCTTGTCACATTAGTTTCCTTCCCACGGCAGCGGAGGAGAAGGTTCTTTCTTTTCTGCGGCAGGCAGAATGAAAGAGCGGTGTTGTACAGTAGGCAGTCTGGCGCGGTCGAGGCGCAACCAGGGCGGACGTCCAGGGCCGCAGCTGGACGTGTAAAGCCCCTTCCAGGGCAGGACTCATGGCACGCCGCCCTGCCTGCAGCGGTGGCAGCAAGCCTGGGACACCGCACCGCCGCTGCAATGCCTCCTACGCTGCTACTGTACAACACTGCTCTTCTCCTCAGGCTGGCGTGATTCCCGCTGTTGCACCACATTGCTGCCATCAATGTCACGTTCACTACCCGCCACACATCAGAGTCCGGCTGCGTTTGAACGCCTTCATGTCGCTTTATGAAACAGCGTAGATGCTACGTGGAAAAGTTCAGTATGAAGCACATTTTTTAATCTGTCAGCATGATCATAAGTGCTTCAGATAACATAGCAAACCATCATAAGCCAGAGAACACTTACAGATCGAGCTGCATTAAGATATTTTTATATGCCAGCATAAGTTACAGAGGGACTGTGTGTGTGTCCGTGTGTGTGCTTTGGACACCCTGTTCCTCCATTCCCTCCTCCCACCATTCCACAGCGGTAAAGGAAAAGAAAACTTGTCAGACGAGGAGAGGGGAGACTCATTTCTCAGCCACCTGTCTCCAACAGAAACATAAGGAATAGGGGTGTTTTTTTTTTCCCCCCCCCTCACATGAAGCAAAAATGCGGGACTCTTCCTCTCGTTCCAGCAGATCTGGGGGTTGCAATTTACAGCAGACCGTTTCCTACATGCTTGGTGAGCTGTGGCGTGCGTGCACCTACACACATAGTCTCCCACTGCCGCCCTCTCCTCCTCATTTTTAGTCCGGCCTCCCGCGCCTCTTTCTTTTTCTCTCTCTTCTCTTCTGCCTCCACCCACCCTCGCTTAACCCTGCCCTGCCTTATCCTGCAGCTCTCCCACTCCGCAGTGATGGATTAAAAATTCTCTGGCCAGCTAAGCCGTGTTGTGTAAATAAAGGCGCTGGGCTGACGGGTGTGGAGGAAGACGAGGAGGAGAACTTGTTGAGTGCGTTTTTGGGTGGGCAGATGGCTGGGTGTGTTTTTACAAATGGGCGCCTGGGTGGGTGGCTGGTTGGGTGTTAGAGGTGTCACCTGCGCTGACGCAGCTGTCCATGAGGAGAGGTGGAAGGAAGGGGGCGGGTGGGGGGCTCAGCTGAGGAAGCCAAAACACGGTGTCTGTCCAGGGGGAGCAGGAAGCGAAGGAGACAATCCATCCGTCATCACACCTCTATTTTCTCTCTTTCTCTCTTTCTCTCTCTCTCTCTCTGTAGGCTGGGTCCACCACAGCAAGTGGCAACATCCCAGTGGTCCTCTATGACGTGTGGAAGAGCCGAGGCCTTACAGGGTGAGTATGTCTCTTCATTTTGGAGAAACGTTCAAAGGCCAATCATGATTGTTAAAAAGACAAATGGCCTCTTTACACAAAGCATTTTATCCCAGCACACAAACCCCCTCTTATTTTACATTATTTGATTTAAGTCGGCCCAATCCCTCAGGTAATCAGGTTTGATGTTAAAGCCACTGCTCTGATGGTGAGGGGGGCGGACGTGAATTTACAGCCGCAGCTGAAAAATGAGATGTATAAAAGCTTTTCCTGCCATCTTGCTGCACCCTCCTATTGATTAAGGTGTTACAAGGGCCAAGTGGAAGGGTTTATTTGAGTGTTTTGATGTGTTTATGATGCGCACCAGACAAAAGGCCAGGTCTAATGGGGCCACAGAGGGCTGCCAGCGCTAAAACAAACCCTCAGCCCGCAGTGAGTAATAGGCCCGCTTATGTACGAGCCGCCATCATTTAGTTAGGATGCACCTCGACTTAATGCTCATAGCAGATTTGGTTTGGGACCGGGCCAAACACCAGTGGGACATCGCTCACAAGCCACTGTATCATTGTTTGTTTGTGTAGCTGCAGTGCAGGAATCTAATCAGAGAGAAAATACATTTCAGCTTTGTTGTTTAATATGAGCCAATGATGATTCTCCTCCAACTGCTTTAAAACATCAGTAACAGACTGCGCTTCATTTTCAATAAAGATCACGTTTGAGACTCCAGAGCGATCTCAGCGAGGTGATAGTCGGTAAGCCCTGACTACAAATCCCACTCTCCTAGTGGCAGCAGGAACCAAGTGGTAATGTTCAGGAGAGCTCTTTGATGCCAGTCACCACCTCTGCACCACACCTTTGATGTTTTTTCTCCTCCTTTTTTTTCCCCTCTTTCTCTCCTTCTTTATCTCCTCCAACTATCCTCCCGGGCTCAGCACTATCTCGCCGTTATAATGCAGAGGACGTGCACTGTGAACTCTACAGCACGATGAGCTCCTGTAAAATCCCTCTCTCTCCTGATACTGATGTAACCTGAGAAGGTGGAGGAAAGAAAGGAAGGGAGCAAACCGAGAGAAAGAGATGAGAGAATGAGGCGCAGAGACAAAGGAGTGTGTGTAGAAAGTGAAAGTGGGGGGGTGGGGGGCTGTTGTTCTGCAGGGCCAAAGGCCTGGTGGTTGCGCTGGTGCATGCCTGATACAAATTGCTGGGGCTTTAAAGCTGTAATTATGGCAGCCCACCAGGTGTAGTGAAGCCTAAAGTGCTTCCATGTGTGTGCTATGTGCCCAGAGACCCCGGCAGAGCTGTGGAGCTCAGCGACCTCCCCAGTAACCTGTTTAAAAAAAAAAAAAAAAAAAACTCAAACTGCACCAGAAACATGTCAAACAAAGACTTACAGTAGTGTCCCAGGCTGTGTCTGCTTTGAATCTATGTAAACCAAATGGAAGAAAAGTAAACGAATGACATAAGCCGAAAGTACCGCACAGGCACAACAAAGGAGTGTCTGGAAGTTTGCGTAAACCTTAATTGTACTTTTTATGGCATCGCCGCCTTTTGTCTTTTCTTTCAGCATAGAAATTGTTGAGAAGGTGAGCACCTCCTCACCTACCCTATTCAAACACAGTCATAGGCTGCAGCAGTAGGAGTTCATAACTGGCTCTGCAAGCACTGATGACACTGGTGGATGAGCAACTCTCTCCTGTCAACCTGTCTTTAGGTTTGCCAAACAAAAGACTTCGGTTTGTGGAGATCCAGATGGTCTTGGGAGTGTTGTGAAGCGAGAAGCCATTTTTATTGGGGATCTCATCAAGACCACCCCCTGCCTTCGTGATATAACCCAGACTTCAACCAAAGAAAGAGAATTCATCTTAACATTTCAGCAGTGGATTTGATGCAGCTGTTAGAGGAAGGCAAGAAACCAGGAACAACGTGGAAACCCCAAAGACGCTCATCCTCCAAAAAATGGACCACGGTGACTTTTCTTCTCCTGTTAGGCTTTGTTTGACCGCATGAGGATCGGAGGTTCATCATCTTGTCCTCCAAACCATCATCATGCCGTCAAGTCACGCCAGCATGGATTCTCATCGCCTCCGCTAAATTGCTGATTTGATAAGTTATATGCAAGAGATGGAGAGAGGAAGGTTGACACTTCAGAAATCTGAGCATTTAGAGAGCATCACCGAACGCAAACCATTGAAGTGACATTTTCAAACCACACTCCAAATGTGGTCTGATTTGGTATAAATGACAATATTTTACTGTCTCTGACTTTCAAAAATCAATCCAGTTACAATGTGGATATGCCAAAAGATGACGCCGCAGTCTGAACAAGGCCTTAGGTCTATAGAGATAGAAATCTTTAAAAAAAAAAAAAAAAAAAAAAAAGGCTAGAAAGTCTCCTTTGCTGTTCAGGCACCTTGATTTTAGCAAATGTTACTCAAAGAGTAAAATTGTCTTATTGTAGACTGTAGATTCAGTTCACCAGTGAGCGTACTACAACTGGTACACGGAGTAGTCCAAATTAACTATAGTGCCCATGTTCACGGGTAATAAAGAAATGTCACGCAATGCAATAGTGTTACCAGTCTTTGACTTAACAGTTTAAAAGAGAATAAATAAACTGACAATAAAAAAACCTAAAGAATTGCCACCACTACTGAGTAACTGGATGAATACAGCTGCAGTGTGCACGCCAAGAATGCCCTTAGTGCCACGAGTCTGCATCCTTCACTGTGTGGTGGTGTGTGGTGTTTGGTCAGACTAATTTAAGTTGAAGGTGGTTTTAAGGAAAGCTTTAACATCTGTGTTTTTGACTTGACTCTTGATATTATGATTCACCTGTCCAAGAACTCAAGAATCCACCTCCTACTGAGGAACATCAAATGTCTCTGAAGTTTTGATGAAGACGCACACAGCTAGAACTGGCTCCTTTCTTTTAAATGCATCCCATGAAAGAGTCAATAAGTATAACTAAGACAGGGTTATTTATTATAACCATTGTTCCTACGTTAGTGCCAGAAATGGTTTTGACTGCATTCTTTCCTCCCTTCTTCTACCAGGTTGCACCAATATCTTCAAACCTACGCCTAAGCATTATTTTCTTGAGTTTACTTCACTATTCTCCATATGTCCCCTCACGCCGAGTCTGTGAGACTATATTTAGTCCAATTCCTGGTAGAGGGATTACGGACAATATAACCAGCCTCAGTAGGCTGGCCACAGGCTTGGTGATGTCGAGTGAGTCAGGGAGCAGAGGGGAAATATTGGAGCTCTGGCTCTGTCTCTGATCGCCTCCAGTCCACAGGTGGGCCTGATCCCAGACAGGAAATGTAACGCCAGTCCAGAGCTTGGAGACAAAACAAGAGTGTTGAGTTTAAAATTATTCATTCTCGAGACTGCTGGCAGCAATCACATGAGAAGATAGGGAGGAATATGTCAGGACTTTGTTGTATTCTCACCCTTGTTGCTGTTTAGCCATCCAGCTGCCCCAGTGGACAAGTTTTCCTCTTCACTTTTCTTGCCTCTGTTATTGGACCTCTGATTAGCTTTGACTCATATTTAATACGTTGTGAGTAATGCTAAGTAGTTGCTCGAGCGCCCTATGGCTTGGGTTTCTGTGCAGATGGTGAGATAGGATGGCTGTGGTCGAGATGGAAAGAGCACGCTTGGAAGGCAGGACAACAACCTCTGACTAATGTCCTAACTATTTGGAGCATTTACACCAGCCGGTGCTTACACAAACACACCGGATTCTCTCTTGCACACATATGGGCGGCTTTGTGTCTATCGCCCAGTCAAACCACGCGTAGGCCAACCCTTCAGCCTCACTGGCCGGGCCTCTATAGAAACACCCGATCTGGGCTGGGCATTCTTGAACGTGAGTTGTGGAATGGTTGGGATGTTTGGGAGATCCTGACATGCTTTGGTCCCTGTAAGCTTTTATGGTTGACAAAAGTGATCCACAAGAAGTGAGCCCATTTTAGACTCCTGGGAATTCAAAAATTTCCAGTGAAAGAGCCAGCTAAATAAACTGGAAATAGTAGCAATGTAGGTCAAAGGGAGAACAGGGATCAGCGCATGAACCGAGTGGGGCTGCACAGAGATTGTAAGTCATTTATTTAAGGAAAACACTCTTGCCCGTGGTTACAAGGTTGAGCAAGCTAATTTCATCTCTTGGCCGCCATTCCCGAGCTTGCATGTTCTCAGGCACAGTGTGCTTTGAGCTAAATACAATGTCGCATGCTAAATGCTCTGTGACAATGCTAACATACTAATAATTTTGACCATAGTTTAGTACACAACCCAGGCTCGCATGGTGCGCTGGCTAGTTTTTAGCTTAAATTAAATTGAAATGTTGATTTGATGATCGAAAGGTGTTAGGGTTCAGGATTTTCAAAAGTCTGGTTCTACAACAATATCGATAAAATTCTCATGTATGTGAGAGAACAGTTCTCAGTCACCTTTCAAATTCATTCCTGCTCTCCACACCTTTTTTTTTTTACCCCTCCCTTTTCTGAAGGTTTCTGCCTGAATAGTAGTTCCTTGGCTAACCGTGGTGTGGCTTGAGGGATACCCCAGTCGTCACGCAGTAGGTTTTGCCAAGGCAATATCTGAACTTGGTGAAACACAAATAGTTGTTGAATTAATTGCAGAGAAATTCATGATTATTATGCGAAATACATGCATGGAGGATATCTATGTTTATCTGCATTAGAGATTTTTTACACATTTTACTTCTCACAAAGCTGGCAAAACAGCACTTCGTTATACTCCTGTTAATGTACGTACCCCACGCAGCTTTGTAGCCAAATGTTATTACACCCCATCTCTACAGAACTTCAGTTTGGTTGATTTTATAAATACAACATGGTCTAAGTATTTATTTGCACCTACCTTGTCAGCTGTTGTTATTGACTGGTGATGGCACAGCCCGTTTTCAGACTCTCCTCACAGTAATCATCTTCAAGTAAATTGGTCTCCAAACACAATTTTAACCCCTAGCTTTTGCAAATGGTGTATTTAAGTCCACTCTTTCTTGGTCATAATAAGAACTGGAACTTCTACCCCTAGAAAATCTATGGAATGCTTTTGCTCATCGCTTGTTTTTAGAAGACCCTTGGATAAACACAGACACTCAACCACATGTTCTGTGTCTTATGAGGCGAGATGAGGCAGGAAATTGTGACTGAGGGGGTCTGGAGGACAAACAAGAGAAAAGCTGGATTGACCCGAGATGTCATAAGCGCAAATAGAATCCAGTCGGAGCAGGTTTTTGTTTTTTTTTTTTACTGTTGTTTTTGCAGAAATGTTTGAGCTTATCAAATCTGTAAACTCATTCAGAGCACGACATGAGAAGTAAAGGCTACTTAACAACAACAAACCTACACATGACTACTGTCCTCTGCTGCATCTCCGTGGGAAGTTAATATCACAAAACAGGGAAATTTCTACCCTGAACCAGAACGTGACCTCACTGTGGCAAAAGAGGAAAGTCAGGGGACCAGAAGTTTGTACATTAGACTAATTAACGATGCATTTCTTTTTTTTCCTCTGTGAAAATCTGAACCTGAAAATTTTGATGCAAGATGAAACCGATCGCCGACAAGTTGTTGTGTCTTCAAACCTCATACAGTTTTCTTTGAGAATATTGTGTCTGAGGTGTTTGCATTCAAGAAGCCTCTTAACAGCTGATGAATACCAAACCAAATTTTATGATATTTCAAAAAAATCTCATAAAAATTAAAACGGACAGAAAGACAAGCATGAACACACACACACACCCACGCAGATGATGACTGCAGACAGACATTTTGTATGCGTAGACAGTTTTACACACTTGTCTATACTCACACACACACACACACACACACACACACACACACACACACACACACACACAATACTCTTCCATCCATTACATCTGGCTTGGATGGGTCCAGACCATGTGAGTGTGGGGGCGTATTGGCAGACAGAAGGTGTTGGTAGGCAAGTACATGGCGAGAAAGAGAGACAGAGAGATGGGAAAATAAGAGGAAAAAGAGAGAGAGGGAGAGACACGAAAAGGCAGATGAAGAGACGGGACAAAGTGAGCACGTGTTTCAGAAAGTGGATGACGCAGCAAGAAAAGGAGACGGAGGAGAAATCCCCGAACAACTGAGCCAGCTGAGGGGGCCAGCTGCTGGACAGAGACAGAGAAAAAATGGATGGATGGAGGCAGAGGGACATGTGGATGTCATCTGGCCATCAGTCATGTACAGACAGAGTAGAGAGAGAGAATCGGGGGCCCAGGGAGGCTCCTAGGTGGGGGCTTGAAGCCTAATCCCAAAACAGCTGTGTGTAGCTTGGAGGGTGGAGAAGAAAGGGGCGGAGGGGTCAGTGGTTCTAGGAGATGGGTGCTCTCATGTCCCATCACATCCCCCGACCCCGCAGCGGCCAAACGGCTACTTGCCCGGGCTCGTCACGCCATGGCCTGGCCCCCTCTCACTTCCCAACGTGGTCGCACCAAAAGAGGCTCATGTTTGACCCACTCATGGACCCTCCGCACAGCAAGCAGGCCCCAGCTTCCACAGCGGCGCTCGGTGGAATCACCGTGATACTGTCGATCACTGGAGTGATATGATACAGTCTCTGCTGCCTCAGCCTCCAGTATTTATTATTCATGGAGATAATTAAAGCGCAGGAAGACTTTAGAAATGTGCAAGAATTTGGCACAAAAAAAACAAAAAAACTCCTGCTTCATTCCTAATAACGCCCTAGAAATGAAGTTCGTGTGTGCATGGCAAAGCAAAAAATTCCTGCAGAGGGTGATTTGATTCTCATTGGATTGTTCTGTGGGGGAGAATGCCAACATGCTTCCATATTCAGGTGTGGTATTCCTGTCAGGGCTACGAATTTTCTGTCGTCTCCTCTGTGGACATATTTGTTTTTCTTTGTGCTGTAAGAACTACATTGAGTTGTGTATGATTGGAAGTAGCACTCATCCTTGCACAGAGCTCTCCTGCTTGTTTTCACACCACCAGTGAAAATAAACTCAGTTAATGTCCTTGCTTTAGAATGTAGATTCTGTGGTCTGTTGCTAGATTTCTCAATAAGGACCATTGCAGCGATTGCTAGAGTGAGTCCTGTCTGATATCTGTGTTATATAACTAGCCAAAACTCTTAAACCACGAGAAGTCACTGAAAATCATAAAATTACTGTCTCAAGTGGATGACTTTTTCTTTTTTTTTCTTCACTGTTTTTGAGGGAATTTTGCCTTTATTCTTTGATAGCCGGACAGTTGATATGAAACAAGTGAGAGAGACCTGCAAATGACGCACAGTAAAGATCCTCAGCCAAGACCAAACGCGGATATTGCTTCAGCATATGGTCTGATTTGGATAAGGGGCACAGAGATTGATACACAAAACTTTTCGCTGTTTTCTACACGCTTTTTCAGTTAGCACCAAAAACAAAACAAACAATTAACATTGCAAACGCCTTTACACTTAGCTGAGGTGGGAAATTTGTTGTCAGAAATAGTGAAAACACCCATCACTATTTCCCAGAGCCCAAATTGACACTCTTCAGATGTCTTGTACTGCCCGACCAGCAGTCCAAAACCCAAGACTCTTCTCTCTGCAGATATCAACAAATTAGCAAATCCCTCACATTTTAGGAGCAGCTTAGATGATTATTGATTTTCCATTCTCAAATTGGTTGGCGTATTAACTCTGTACATCTGTAGATCAATCAATCAACTGTGTGGAATTGGAAATATTAAGTGATTACTTAATTTTATAGTAACTGTCTTTCTTCCCTCCATCTGCAGTCCATGGGCAGCATACCGGAGGATGACCTTCATCAGCGTGCATGGCTCGACCTTCCTGGGAACCTACGGTGGCTGTCCGCCGTGACTCTGCTATAGCAGCATGTCCTCGCTGACTGTCCTGAGCACCGCCTGGTGGAGGAACAACGGGAAAGCATCTCTGAAAGTAGCACCCTGTCCCCTTTGAGGTCCCATTGCTTCCATGCTGCTGGCTCCCGCCTTCCCTCTCTGCCCACCCCCGAAGCAAGGAACACCTGAAGGTCGGGGTGCCGCCCACGAGCCCCGACCGCATTCCTTCTCATCGCGCCTGCAGAATGAGTCCGGCTAGCTTCGTCTGTCTTGTTTAACAGCACCGTGGTTTGGCGAACGGAGTCTCACCCTATCAATATTGCTGCTAGCTGTGGAAGCATCTACTGTTTTTATGTGTGTGTGAATGAATGAACTAAAGCATAAAGACTGTCTTTCTTTTTCTATTTTGAATGAGGTTTGCTGATTCATTTGCTCCCCTGTGAGCTGCTCATTGTGCTCTAATGAATGATTATTTTAGTGTTTTATCCATACTCTCTCTTCTCTTAAGCCAAGCTACCTCAAAGAAGACCCACCGGGAGACGGTAATATCTCACCATTGTTGCATTCCTGCTGGAGCGAACTGAGTCATCCATCTGTAAGAGCTTTAAATTTATATTTAAGATGCCTCCAACAATAGACCACTTTGTTAAATTAACAAGCTACGGTTTTATTAGAGCCCCAGGTGTCCAGCATGTTTTGTATTAATAGTTTTGCATATTACTATTGTGAAATATTGTTACTAGGTGACTGGAAAAGATTACCTAGTATTGTACTTAAGATGGTGACTATGACTAATTTCTGATCTTAAAATTCAGGCTTATTCAAAGTTAGTTTTGATCTGAACCTTTTTGAATTTACACATTCCAGATATTGAACACACCGCTGTAATAACAGCTCATACAATATACTGTTAATTTGTATTCTTAAAGGATCAGTTCACCTAAATTACAAAATACAATACTATCCCACTTTGGTATCTAGCTGTGCACATGGTTCTGATTTTATTTGCCAAGGCTGTAGGACACAGTATCTGCTACTGAGGCCTCAAACCAAATCCATCTGACTTTATCGCCTGAGGGTTAGTGGAAAATATTGTTTTTGTCGTGATAGCGTGTTAACTGACCTTTTGGCATCAGTATTCGCGATGATACAAATGAATCTGTGATGTAATTGCAACTGGGAAAAAAAAGATGATGTTAATAATGAAGTAACTGCACTGGTCTGTGGTGTAGCAAAGGTTGAAATTAAACGTGTTCTGATGCAATAATTAGCAGATTTTCCAGGGATTTATTTCATGGTTACATGAGATGTGTGAAAAGATTCTTCTTCTGCACCAGCCAGCTGTAAAGTGTTGATGACCTCACTCTTCACGCATGTTCTCCCTCCTTTCTTTTTTTAAAAAGCCGAGAGTTATTAAGATTGTTAAATTACCCTACGCCAGATTGAAGGATTATTTTAAATGACATGCAGGAACGTTTATTATTCCCCTCATTTGCGAGTTAGTCAGTGTTGTCCTTCAGCAGTCAGTGCCGAGGTAAAGCTGAAGACTTGGTTAAATCTCTGGGCCGGGCGGGGAGACGGATGGCCTCACAGGTGGGAGTGTTTGCCGCGCTGCTTGTCGTCCAGGGCTGTTGGACAACAAATGGTCGGGCGTGGTGATTGGTGGAGGCTATGGCCGGGGCATGTCAATCATCCGGTGACAAACATCATCTGGAATGCACATTCTTGGCCAGTCATGACCTCAGTCAGCTCCTGACCAATAGCAAATATTTTAAAACAGCCCACAGAAGGAAAATATGCCTGTCTTTGAGCTTCAGGAGCCAGGAGACATTCCTGGTTGGAAGATTAGCTTTGTGTGTGCCGCCAGTATGTGTGTGTGTTTCAGCAGGTACGTTACTTTGACTGCTTTGAAGATCAAGGTCCTTGGGTTTCATGTCTTTGTGCATGCTCCATTTGAATTGATGGCTTCTCCATAACCACTGTGACTTGTAGAGGAAGCAATGCTAACTCAGCTGTTTGTGACATACCGCTTGTCACACAAAAAACATCCTTTGTGTGTGTTACACGGCAGAAAAACACACAGGAAACACTGGTAATAATAGCAAAATGTGATTTTATTAGACACTTCAATGCCATGTTAGACACTTCATCGTTTCAGCTTTGACATTGGCACAACGGAAACCCGGACAGTTTTGTTTCAATAAATTACCCAGAACGGAATCACACCTCGCCTCTCTTGTCCCTTTCACCTTTTCTACACTGGAGCGGTCAGCAGGGTTTCCTTCTGATTGGTCTGTTGGTAAAATCACCCAGATAGGTGCTATCAGGTGTAAATCAGAGGAGCGTGTCCTCCAGCTTTACCTTGGATAAGGCCATCGGTAACAGAGCTAGTTCAGATTTAGGGTACTTAAACAACATTAGACATACACTGACAATGTAACTACTTTGACCGATTTCAGACCCGGTGTGTAGGGACTGTGACAGTTCGCTGGGGTGGGGGTGGGGGAGCGCCTGACTGCATTTTTTATTATTCCTCCAAGTTTGGTTAGAGCACATTTCACGAGCTTTCCCACTGTTCTGCGCATCGCGGCTTCGCACCTTTAGTTACCAAGCATGAAACGTTATTCAACCGTAGAGGATGCTGACAGTTATTATACCAATGGTGGTGACAGAGGTGAATACTGGGCCATTTGCTCCTGAAAGCACAACGGGTGGATCTCGAGGCACATTACAGCAGTAACATAATGACACACATATCATTGTCCCTGATTCTCCATCTTTTCTTTAAAAACTAAAGCGTAAGAACTGTTTATTAAGCATTCAGCCAATTACCATGTCTGGTATACTTCATGTCCTGTGTCCATACTGAGAGATCATCATCACTGGCTTTACAGCTTT
>BRZM01002420.1:0-24420 GCA_033238685.1 Lates japonicus | reverse complement strand
TGTGTGTGTGTGTGTGTGTGTGTGTGTGTGTGTGCGTAATCTGTGTTTATGTGGGCGCGTATGTTGAGCAAGAGGCGTTGAAGGCACAGATGGGCCACACTGACAGCTTGGCACTCTTCTGTTATTTACATACTCGCACATATTTGTTTGTGTGGTGTTTTTTGT
Source organism: Lates japonicus (assembly GCA_033238685.1). NCBI lineage: Eukaryota > Metazoa > Chordata > Actinopteri > Centropomidae > Lates > Lates japonicus. Next base: position 24,255 of record BRZM01002420.1, on the reverse strand, counting down.
TTAGTTCTGCATTTGCACTCAGACATACTAATGGATCCTCGTGTGTTTCATTTTCCCCAGTCACATCCATTTATGCATAGTAAGCAGACACCTACTGAGAGACATTTGTGATGTTTGACATTGGACCACACATGTGATCTATTGGTCCTTCTTAAACTTTGTCTTTCCTTTTTGTTTCTTCCCTCCAACAACTGTCCCTACTTTTGGCTTCTTCTCCCCAAACTATATTTTTGCCTCCAAACATTTTCTTTCTTCCGTTTACTCATGCCTTTCCATCATTCTCCACCTTCAGACGACCTCCCAAAGCCCGAGATCACGGTGCAGCCGGAAACCACAGTGACAGTCCTTGGTAGCGACGTGCGTCTCACCTGTATGGCCGCCAGCAGCAGCTCCTCCCCCATGACCTTTGCGTGGCGCAAGGACCAGGAGCTGCTTCGACACGCCGAGACGGAGAACTACGCCCATGTGCGAGCCCACCACCACCAAGGCACGACATCCGATGCTCCCGGTGCGGGCGGAGGCGTGATGGAGTACACCACTATATTGCACCTGAGGCGCGTCACCTTCGCACATGAGGGCCGTTACCAGTGCATCATCACCAACCACTTTGGCTCCACTTACTCCAGCAAAGCACGCCTCATCGTCAATGGTAGGATGTTGTTTTTTAAGAGATTTTGTGCTGATAGAATATAAGACATAACATAGAATATTTCATCATTACTGTTAAAGGGAAAGTTGGTGTGTTTGGTTGTAAAAAGTGTGATGGCAATTAAAAGGTGAAAAAGAGAATATCATATCAAGACAAGATACACAGAAATTTACATGCCACTCCAATATCTCTGCTGACATGTGTGTGATTATATCATTTCCACCAAATGAAATGCCTGTTTATGTTATACTTATCAGAGTTTCAATTGTCCGGTTTGACAGAGGAGCGATTGAGATAAGTGGCCATGCTGAGTTCTTCTCTTTCACTTGAATAAAGTCTTCTCTCTCCCGCTCGGCCTCCATCTCTCCCTGGATGGTATTCGGAACAAATTGATTTAGCTGCATGTCAGCGCTAACAGGGGCCATCTCTTCTGCACTCTGTCATTCTGCTTTCCTGCAAACGCAGAGTATTTATCTAGAGTTTGGTTCCCTGCCCAAGTCTGCATCGGACCTCTAGCTGAAACTGGCAAATGAGCCAAGTTTCCTATAGGGGTTAGAGACATCGGTTTGGGACCGGAAGTTCCCTGGTTTGAATGTCAGCACCAGCTGGGAAAATGTGGTCGGAAGAACTGAATGAGTAATGCTCTGTAATCCGCAACAACTGCTGTCAAGGTTCTTTACCCAAGACTGCTCCAGTAGAGCTGCTCACCAGCTTGCAGGTGCGAAAGTGTCGAACTACGAATGAGGGAAAAGTCGACATCCTTGGAATATAAAAAGGTTAAAGAAGGTCATGCTGTTTTGATCAAATCATACTGATGGAATTGGTGTGTTTGTCACCAACAGTTCTCCCATCCTTCGTGAAAACTCCCAAGGACAGCACCATCAGGACGGGCCACACGGCCAGGCTGGAGTGCGCCGCCGAGGGTCACCCGGCACCTCAGATCGCCTGGCAGAAGGACGGCGGCACAGACTTCCCCGCCGCCCGCGAGCGCCGAATGCACGTCATGCCTGACGACGACGTGTTTTTCATCATGGACGTCAAGCCGGAGGACATGGGCGTGTACAGCTGCACTGCTAAAAACACAGCTGGCACGATCTCTGCCAACGCTACCCTCACCGTGCTGGGTAAGAGCTGCGTGGTTCTGTGATATTTCTGTCTTTTTCAGTTGACTTGAGCTAATATTGTCCCATTTTTGACTTGTGTTCAGTGTAACATTGTGTTGATCATATTCCCACAACCCCAAAAAATGAGCACTTGTAAATAGCTCCGTGCCCAGTTGGGAATTGGTCAGTCCAAGGCTGCAGAATGAGAGGCTTTATATTTTTCTTTTCTCGGCAGCTGTGGCCTTGCTACAGGTCAGGGGCCATAGGTCACAGTTGGGGGTCAAAGGGGGATGGTGGGGGAGTGAGAGGGACTCACAGAGGGGTGTTTGTTAGGCATTCCCACCCCCTCTTATCCTCTCTTGGTGGGAGGGGACAGTCATGGCTGCTTCACTGCAGGCCTCAGTGCTCCCAGTTTATTGGCTGTTTTACACTGTTAAATCAAACAAAACGGAGCAGCTCTCCTATAACCATCTCAGCACATAGATCATCTTTGTCCTTTGTCTTTGAACTGAGCACAGCAGTCCCTTGTTGGACAGAGCTAAAAAAAAAAAAAAAAAAAAAAAGAGTTGGGGGGTTTCTTTGCTTTGTCACAAGCCTGAAATTTCCCCTAAAGAGCACATAAGCAACAGTGTCTATATTTAACATAGACTGGTGCAGTTAGTGTATTAGCAGCACATTTGCATATGGTACGACTTGTCAGACTGCACAGCGGTTGAAGCCAAGTGCTAATCCACCCAACAATGCAGAATATTAGCAGCAAGCGACCATACCTCTGCACTGAATCTGTGATGTTTGGGTTTGAGAGGCAGAGGGGAAGGGGTGGGGGGATGGGGTGTATAGGAGGGGATGGCTGCAGTCGAGGGGCCCCTGTCTGGAAAAGAGTGGCGGGACGGAGGGGGGGAAAAATGGGAGCCAAAGAAGAACTGGAATGGTTGGAGTGTGTGTGTGTAAGGTAGGCCTCTCCTCTCAGGCTGAGCACTTCCCCTCACAGTGGGACGTACACAGATTAAGAGATCTCACTTAACCCACTTCAGTCGCCCCCTCACTCTTCTATCAATACTTTCTCCCTCTCCATCAATCCCCCTCTCTCTGCCTCCCTCCTCCCACCTTTCTTTTCTCTTAATCCCACTTGCCTACCTTCCCCCACACACTCCAACCATTCCAGTTCTTCTTTGGCTCCCATTTTTCCCCCCCTCCGTCCCGCCACTCTTTTCCAGACAGGGGCCCCTCGACTGCAGCCATCCCCTCCTATACACCCCATCCCCCCACCCCTTCCCCTCTGCCTCTCAAACCCAAACATCACAGATTCAGTGCAGAGGTATGGTCGCTTGCTGCTAATATTCTGCATTGTTGGGTGGATTAGCACTTGGCTTCAACCGCTGTGCAGTCTGACAAGTCGTACCATATGCAAATGTGCTGCTAATACACTAACTGCACCAGTCTATGTTAAATATAGACACTGTTGCTTATGTGCTCTTTAGGGGAAATTTCAGGCTTGTGACAAAGCAAAGAAACCCCCCAACTCTTTTTTTTTTTTTTTTTTTTTTTTAGCTCTGTCCAACAAGGGACTGCTGTGCTCAGTTCAAAGACAAAGGACAAAGATGATCTATGTGCTGAGATGGTTATAGGAGAGCTGCTCCGTTTTGTTTGATTTAACAGTGTAAAACAGCCAATAAACTGGGAGCACTGAGGCCTGCAGTGAAGCAGCCATGACTGTCCCCTCCCACCAAGAGAGGATAAGAGGGGGTGGGAATGCCTAACAAACACCCCTCTGTGAGTCCCTCTCACTCCCCCACCATCCCCCTTTGACCCCCAACTGTGACCTATGGCCCCTGACCTGTAGCAAGGCCACAGCTGCCGAGAAAAGAAAAATATAAAGCCTCTCATTCTGCAGCCTTGGACTGACCAATTCCCAACTGGGCACGGAGCTATTTACAAGTGCTCATTTTTTGGGGTTGTGGGAATATGATCAACACAATGTTACACTGAACACAAGTCAAAAATGGGACAATATTAGCTCAAGTCAACTGAAAAAGACAGAAATATCACAGAACCACGCAGCTCTTACCCAGCACGGTGAGGGTAGCGTTGGCAGAGATCGTGCCAGCTGTGTTTTTAGCAGTGCAGCTGTACACGCCCATGTCCTCCGGCTTGACGTCCATGATGAAAAACACGTCGTCGTCAGGCATGACGTGCATTCGGCGCTCGCGGGCGGCGGGGAAGTCTGTGCCGCCGTCCTTCTGCCAGGCGATCTGAGGTGCCGGGTGACCCTCGGCGGCGCACTCCAGCCTGGCCGTGTGGCCCGTCCTGATGGTGCTGTCCTTGGGAGTTTTCACGAAGGATGGGAGAACTGTTGGTGACAAACACACCAATTCCATCAGTATGATTTGATCAAAACAGCATGACCTTCTTTAACCTTTTTATATTCCAAGGATGTCGACTTTTCCCTCATTCGTAGTTCGACACTTTCGCACCTGCAAGCTGGTGAGCAGCTCTACTGGAGCAGTCTTGGGTAAAGAACCTTGACAGCAGTTGTTGCGGATTACAGAGCATTACTCATTCAGTTCTTCCGACCACATTTTCCCAGCTGGTGCTGACATTCAAACCAGGGAACTTCCGGTCCCAAACCGATGTCTCTAACCCCTATAGGAAACTTGGCTCATTTGCCAGTTTCAGCTAGAGGTCCGATGCAGACTTGGGCAGGGAACCAAACTCTAGATAAATACTCTGCGTTTGCAGGAAAGCAGAATGACAGAGTGCAGAAGAGATGGCCCCTGTTAGCGCTGACATGCAGCTAAATCAATTTGTTCCGAATACCATCCAGGGAGAGATGGAGGCCGAGCGGGAGAGAGAAGACTTTATTCAAGTGAAAGAGAAGAACTCAGCATGGCCACTTATCTCAATCGCTCCTCTGTCAAACCGGACAATTGAAACTCTGATAAGTATAACATAAACAGGCATTTCATTTGGTGGAAATGATATAATCACACACATGTCAGCAGAGATATTGGAGTGGCATGTAAATTTCTGTGTATCTTGTCTTGATATGATATTCTCTTTTTCACCTTTTAATTGCCATCACACTTTTTACAACCAAACACACCAACTTTCCCTTTAACAGTAATGATGAAATATTCTATGTTATGTCTTATATTCTATCAGCACAAAATCTCTTAAAAAACAACATCCTACCATTGACGATGAGGCGTGCTTTGCTGGAGTAAGTGGAGCCAAAGTGGTTGGTGATGATGCACTGGTAACGGCCCTCATGTGCGAAGGTGACGCGCCTCAGGTGCAATATAGTGGTGTACTCCATCACGCCTCCGCCCGCACCGGGAGCATCGGATGTCGTGCCTTGGTGGTGGTGGGCTCGCACATGGGCGTAGTTCTCCGTCTCGGCGTGTCGAAGCAGCTCCTGGTCCTTGCGCCACGCAAAGGTCATGGGGGAGGAGCTGCTGCTGGCGGCCATACAGGTGAGACGCACGTCGCTACCAAGGACTGTCACTGTGGTTTCCGGCTGCACCGTGATCTCGGGCTTTGGGAGGTCGTCTGAAGGTGGAGAATGATGGAAAGGCATGAGTAAACGGAAGAAAGAAAATGTTTGGAGGCAAAAATATAGTTTGGGGAGAAGAAGCCAAAAGTAGGGACAGTTGTTGGAGGGAAGAAACAAAAAGGAAAGACAAAGTTTAAGAAGGACCAATAGATCACATGTGTGGTCCAATGTCAAACATCACAAATGTCTCTCAGTAGGTGTCTGCTTACTATGCATAAATGGATGTGACTGGGGAAAATGAAACACACGAGGATCCATTAGTATGTCTGAGTGCAAATGGCATCCAAACAAAAACACCACACAAACAAATATGTGCGAGGTATGTAACAACAGAAGAGTGCCAAGTTGGCTTATGTGGCCCATCTGTGCCTTCAACGCCTCTGCTCAACATACGCCCATAAACACAGATTACTTATCAACACACACACACACACACACACAATTTACCACAGACAAAGCTGCTGGACGGGGCCTGGAAGATGCTGGTGCCCTTAAGGCTCTCCGGGTGGGCGCAGGTGGCATTGACACCGGCCTGCAAACCACGTGTCACCAACCAGTCAGGTAGCCAGTGAAGCTGGTGTCGCATTGGTGAAGCTGGGTCGCCCAATGGAAAACCGTGGAGGAGAGGCAGGAGGCAGCAGTGCTCAAACAGCATCATAATTGCCGCATCTGTAACCTGAAGTCATGTGTTTCGGAATTTGTATGGATGCCAAAAGAACTGTGGGAGTGTGTTTCAACCCGAGTCGTGGCGTGTGTGGGTGCATATCTGCTTCTGGCGGTTACTGATGTGCGGCTTCAGCACATAAATTATGCATTCCAAAAAACACTGGTATAACCCACAGGGTTTTGAGTTCTTCATCTTACTGAAGGCATCGGGCTGGATGGAACGAATAGTATTCTTCCCAAGTCTCTAAGGTTGGACAATGTATTACATTGCATCACTCAGCAACTGCATAAATATGTTTTACACCGCCTACTGGGCTTTCATTGGCAAGACTACACTTTTGACCAGGTGGAAATATCCAGGTCTGTATTCCTCAATGCATGCCAGCTTTTCCGTCACTCCCAACCATCATTTGACAAAGGCCTGTGAAAGAGCTTATAGGAATTCCATTTCTTCTACGGAGCTCGCCATATGCTCAATAACTTTGTTCTTGCGTGAAGGCAGGAAAAAAAGGCCAAAGTTGAGATTGTGCTAGGCTAACGAGAGAGAAGCAGCTGGGCGCTTGCAAAAGCCCCTGTCTTCTCCTTTTACAAAGACGCTTATTAAATTGCTAGCAGCCCTTCTCATGCCACTTTTGGCAGCCCTCCCTCCCCTCCAACACACATACACTCCACCCTTCCCTCACACTCTCTCTTTTCTGGCTAGAGGAGAGGGGCAGCCAAGCATTGTGGATACTCACAGGTGTCTCCAGGGTCCCAGGCCGAGGTGCACAATCACCTGACCCTTGTTTCCAAACAGAAACCCCCAAACAGAAGGGTGTCGATGGATGAAGAGAGAGAGAGAGAGAGAAGGGGGGAGTAAGAGAAGAGGTTGAAAAGAGAGAGCAAAGAGGGAGAGAGGCACAATTAGCAAGGCTGAATCTGATAAGATTGAGGGGATTGAGGTATTGGAAATCTGAACTGCATGGAGATTAGCCAGGAGGAAGGGTGAGGGATGGGGTTGAGTTGGGTGAAGGAGGGGGGCACCTGGGCTCTGCACTGCTCTTCAAAGACCACTTTTATCTTTATTAGAATTTAATAGAATGACCAGGCGGCAGTGTGTGTGTGTGTGTGTGTGTGTGTGTGTGTGTGTGTGTGTGTGTGGTATTTCTTTTTCCCCACAGAGCTTGTAAGGACATATGTGAGGTCTGTGCCTGTCAAGCCTGGTCGAGCCAAGAAGTGAGTTGCTGTTCCTCTGATTTGGGGTTCTAATCCTTCTTCCGCCCCTCTCCTGCTGCCACTCTCCTCCTTGTTCCTCTCCCATGTAGCCTCGCCAGGAGAGGGAGACATGGCTGGCTGGTTCACAATGAAGACCCCAGTGTTCAAACTCATCCACATGTTCACACAAACAAACGTCTGTCTTGTCACAGGAATGAGGAGAGAGCTACTTTGTCAGTTTTGCAAATTTTACTCTGAAGGAATGAGATGGCTTCAATGAAACAAATGAAGACAGAATTAACTTATCATTTTCCCTTGATGATTGTAAGGCTCCCATGTGTCGGCATTGACAAGCTGCTTTTAGGGGAACCCAGTGTGTGTGGTGGACACTTTGATGTCTTGCCCCTTCTTTCTCTTTACTGCATCTCTTTTTCCCATGGCTCGCTTTGCCAGCGGGATGTAGCGGGCCGCTTCCGCCAACATCATGTCAAAAGGGGGGGCAGAGGGCGGGGCGTGTGAGGCGTTTGATGTTGATAACTGAATGCAGCCCTCAATTTCACCCTCTCTCAGTTCCTAACAACAGGGACTGGGAACGAGGGGACGAGAGGAGCAGAGGCATGGAGGAGAAATAGAAATAAGCCTATTGGGGAACGAACCCCTGCCAGCTCGAAGAAAAGCCCTTTCTCCCTTTCTTTCTCTTTCAGCGGTGCTCACACTGGGAACCATTTTGCTGGATATCATCTTTCATCCGCGGGGTTTGATGATTTCAGCCACAATGCCAGCAACCCATGTCCGCTGTACTTCTAAACTGGCCAGCTTTTGACACTGAACTTTATAACTGGCTGCCTTGATGAAAACATCTCTGAGTAATCATGAAAATCAGATAGAAAGTAATTCACTGCCTCTCCTTCTAGAACCATTAGCAGCAAATCGAACTCAGTTTCAATGTTACAAAGCTATAGAGAAACAATGAATCATAAGATGAAAGCCAGATTGAATTGAGAAAACTGGTCGGCTTCTACAGGATGAAGGGGAGTTTAAAACACTCCACAATTTTCATGAATGCCTTTGTAAAAAAAAAAAAAAAAAGGAAGAGCGCCCTATAAGTCATCAGAATAGAACACTTCCCTTCCAAGTGAAGTGTGGGTCTTCTAGGGGACAGATATTCTAAGCTCTGTGGCCTGTAAATTGACCGGCTAAACTTAGCTGGCAATGTGGTGTGTGAGTCGGGAATTGAGGAACTTTTAGATGCGAGAAATGAAAGCCACGGTTTTTTCTGATCGCCTGTTTTTGAAGAACAGCAGAGAGAATCCAACGTAAACAGGCCAGGATAGAGGGATGAAAAGGAGGGGTTGTGAGAGAAGGGGAGAGGCGGAGGGTTAGGAAGAAAGAGTTAGGAGAAGGACTGCAGCTGGTTGAGGCTGTCTGTCCAGAAGCCCTACAGTGTCCCCGACAGCCCGATGTCGCAGTGGTCCAGCTCCTGTGGAGAAATGAGAGAAAAGATGGGATAAGAAAGATGGAAGGAGGGAGGGAGAAGGAGGAACAGGACTGCCAGCCAAAGCTGCTTTCGTAGCCCTGTAGAGGCTGGTCTGGGTCAATGGCTACCCCTGCCCACACCCTCTCTAGCTCACCCCCCCACCCCCTGCACCCGGCCTTAAGAGGCCCTCTCTACTCTGCCAACCAAGCGATTCTTCCTTAGAGGGGTGGAGAGAGGTGTATGCGGTATGTGTGTATGAGCGGCGGCGTGTTGGTGTCATGTCTCCAGCACAGGGAAACACATGTATAATTCATGACGGCATGGAGGGATTACGGGAATACAATGCCTTGTGAGGCTAGATAGTTGGGTCTGTTGGTCCATTGGGTGTGTGTATGGGTACAGTCAAAACCAAAGCCGATTTTACTGGACCTTGCTGCCAGGCAAAGACAGGAATTGATTCGAATGAAAAGAAGGGAAAGAGAAAGGGAGTGTTTAGTGGGTTTCAAACACTTGTTGAACAAACTGTGTTTCCCCTCTAGAGTCTAAAAGAACCAGCCTCTGTAGGTGAAGCTGCTGAGGAGCCGCCTACTCCTCCTTGTATGATAATTGAAAGAAAAACAACAGAATCGGAGGTCTCCCTGAACCATTAAAAGTATTTTCATATCAGAAGTGGCCTTGAGGTTGACGGTCAGCCACACCTCCTCCACCACCTCCACACATTACACCTCCCTCCTCTGCTTTCCAAGCATCCTTATCCTGGCCTTTCAGTCTCCACTGGCTGCTGCGTCTAGTTGGACGGGCTGGGCCGCCAATTTCCTACTCTTCTGGCTGGCTGGATGTGGACTGGTCGATGCTTTGTTAGCAAGGCCAGTGGGGGGCCATGGAGCAGGGAGACCGGGCACAGAGAAGGGGGCCCCGATGAGCCAACGACCCCCATGGCCGAATTAGAGGGCAGACTGGCTTGTTTGGGGCTTTCACACCCCGATGCAGGCTCCAGCCCCATGCCAGCACGGCCAGCAGCGCAGGCCCAATTAAAGCTCCCCCGGCTCCTTTTCAGGGCCTAGCCTATGCCCGTCCTCCCCACCACTGATTAGATTAGGCCTGCCTCAAAGACACAGAGCGCAGGAGTGATACAAGAAGAGAAAAGATGATGCAGAATCAAGACAGAGATAGTGAGTGTATTGGGGCTAACATGAGGAGATGACAGAATACACTTAGGATAACAGGGGAAGAAATGGGCTTTAAGTGTGCTTTCAAAGGGTAAAAGCCAAAAGAAACAAAGTGAGCAATTAAAGACAAGGAAGAAAAACATGAAAAAAGAGTGGAGATATGGCAGTCACATGCTCAGCTCCCCATCCCACCTCTATTTCCCCAGAAGCATAGTTATCTAGCACCCAGTGTGCCAGCAGAGAAAGGCCTTATGTGCCTTGGCTTGTCACCTCACTGTGAGAGAGAGAGGCTTGTCTAGCAAGCTCTGGCACAACTCTCCACTCTGGCTCTCTCACTGGGAAGAGGCTCAGCCAAGAGGACCTTAGTGAGGAACCAAGACCCCCAAGTCTTTCTTCTGGATTTATCCCCCGACTTTCTCCCTTTCATTCGCTTCTTTTCTTTCTTTAGGCCTGTTTGGGCTTTTTGTGCACAAGGTGGATCAGAGGGAAAAGAAACCTCCGTCTTTATTCATGGCTTCTAAAAGCTGGGAAGGATCTCTGGGAGGTGAGCGACACAGAACACTTTTAGATCCAAGTTTGTTAGGAACCAGTGCTCCGAGACGAAACAAAACAAAACAAAAAAACCCAAAACAAAACCAGACAAAGGGAACAAAGTGAGAGTGGATATGAAAAATAAGGTGCTGCTACAGAAATCAAAACAACAGCGATGCCTGACCACTTTGTAAAAGTAAAAAAACTCATAGGCATTAATGCAAATGAGACCAAACCTGGCTTAAAAATACTTTCTAAAGTCAACTGAAGGTACTAGGCCTAAATATCAAAGGTCACACAGGCAAAACCAATATTAAACATCTCAGCTTTCACTGCTCCCAAGTGGCACATCTTGGCCTCATCGTCAGCAGGGGCCATAATGAGTTGGTTGTTAGGGGTTATCTGAGGCTTAGTAATGGCAGTTGCAGGGGAGTGTACTTACAGGACGCGTACGGCCTTGAGGCCTCTGAAGGCTCCCTCGGTGATGTGGCTGATGGAGTTGTGGCCCAGACGGAGGGTGTGGAGATCCCCCAGCACAGCCAGGCTGCCTTCATCCAGACGAGTCAAGTTGTTGTACGACAGATTGCTGGAGAGAGAAACAGAATGGGAGACGGGGGGGGGGGGGGAAGAGGACAGAGGCAGACACAGAGACGGAGAGAGAGAGAGAGAGACGGAGAGGGGAAAAAAAGGGGGAAAGGAAGAGAAATGTTCTGTGTGAGGTCTGGAAGGAGATGACAGGTTGGCAGAATGCTGAGGCAGCTCGCGACATCATTATACTTAAATTTCATGGCTGATTCCATGTCTATTTGCCACTCTGTGATGCGTTTTTCCATTGTGCCTTTTTCTTCGCCACAAGATGTTAACAAAGAATGGGCTTAGCAGACCTTAGAGCTCAACTGAGGACCTAACTGTTTGACAGGGAAGAAAAGAAAGTCTTGGTCTGAACTTAACATGTCTACAACCTCTGTTTATAAGCCTACTTGAGCATGTGGTAAACCCCAGGGGAATGCACTGTCACTCATGTCTTCTGCAGCCCTTAAAATATTACTTATTTTCATATCCAGCCTTCAAATCCAAATGGGATGAGAACACTACATGGATTTCTAAGTAGTTTCACTTGTTTTGGGATTTTGGAAAGAAAGAATGCTCTATGCTAGTACCAGGATGATACCTGACCTCAGGACATTTTTGGTACAAATTGATTTACCTGACAATCAAAACTTGTTTAAATTACATGACGGGATGTTTTTTTTTTAAATAGTATGCATGTAATACCTCTTGATGATAAATGATGATAAAGCCCATAAAGGTATCTTTCAAACAGTGGTCAAAGGCAGTATTGTGTATTTTATTGCCCTCTCTGTGGGCCTCGCTGTCTGTCTCTGTGGCCAGGCCTCAGGTCTGCTTGACCAGTCATGTGTGCAGAGATTCTCCCTGATGACCAGCTCAGCCTGGCCCATTGGGAATGCAATAACAGGCTCCTCATAAAGACGAGTCACTCTCTTGCATCAGCCATGGGGCTCATCATAACTCTAGATAATAAAATCATATAACCACTGACTGGTATAGCGCCAGGAGGACGATTCAGGGATGGCGCTGGGAGCAATCTGTCATTCGTAAGACGTGCGCACAGGAAACTGCATTGAGATACACAGAGCAAACTAACGTGAACGCCATGTACCTCTATTCCTTCTGACTGTTATGCATAAACAAATATAGGTGCCACACACTCCCCGGGCTACCTCGCAGTTAGCAACGCCTCAGCTGAGCAAACCACTTTACAGCAGCAATACGACAGTCATGTCAACAGAACAGGAAAGACTCTCAGATAATAACTCCTCATTCGGTAGACAAAGGCTGTGAAGGCGATCCCTCAGTGTAATTACCACAACACAACCAGCAGAGGATTACACGCCGGTTTGCCAAACCTCGGCGCTTCAGAACTTAGTACAAAAACTCTTGTCGAAGAGCTTGAGTGCTGTTGAGCCCAGCTCTAATTATGGGATAAACAGGCTTATCCTGAGAATAGCGTAGCGTATTGAGTGTTAAAGCACAATGTCATTTAACCCTAGGGGAGGTAGATGGATGATATGGGTGGGGGTGGGGAGTGTTGGGTTCTCAGGCTATAAGACAAGGAGGTTAGATCTCCTGAGACAGACACAGAAGATTTAAGAATTTCAAACTAAATGTCATTCTACAGCTGGTGTTGGTACGACGTTTGAAATAATCACCTTTTATTTTTTAAGCTAAACTGTGGTAAACTTATGTTCTTTGTTGCCTCCAACTCTCCTCAACAACAGTTACCGTTCCAGCATTAGGAGTTTTAACCGCAGTCTGCTTAAAGGTTTTTGCAAGAGGACATCTGGCACGAGAGTTTGGGTGTTCGGGCTAATTTAAATGCTGGTACTCACAGTTCCCTCAGCTTCTGGCAGAACTTCCATCCATCAGGATTGATGCGGGCTATGGAGTTGTTGCTGAGGAATAGCTGCTGAAGGGAACTCAGGCCATACAGGGAGCCACTGTTCACCTCTGTCAGACTATTGTAGTCCAGGTGACTGCATGGGACAAAATGAAGTATTACAGGTATTAGTACGGTGAGAATTCTGGGACCTTGACATAGTTGGTTTGCCAGCAACAGGATGTCAGTTGAGTTGAGTGGTATTATTGTGGCCTGAAATGACTAAAATTGCAGCTGCATTTTTGAGAACTTCCAATGCAATTTGTGACAATTACTGTGTTATTTTGCATGTAATTGAAGTATTGTGTAAAAATTGCGTGTTGGCTAGAAAAGGTGTGATTGTTGAGATTGTAACCAGGTTCCAGTAAGTGCACAAAAAGATCCTATTCTTAACAAGGTTTGGTCAGTGGATGTACCCGTAATAGTCACTAACTGGTGCAAATAGGATTAGCCTATCAGGTAGTGTTTATTCAAGGCAAAACTATCAGGTGGTTAGTTTGAAATATTTGGTTAGAGGCTGGATGTTTTTTGATACTGATTCAATATGTTTTGTGCAAAAGAACTTAACTGCTGTAAGGTAATACAATATTAGATTAGAACTTTATCACATGTATCATATTACACAAAATTCTAATTGTCTAAATGTATTACTATGTATATGGATCAATACATACAGGACTTTCATCTTTGCCAGGTCCCAGAAGGCTCCGTCAGTCAGCTTGCTGATGCTGTTTCTTTGCAGCTTGAGCACCTCCAAGCTGGACAGACCCTGGAAGGTCAGACCCTCCACCTGACGAATGCGGTTCCTGTTCAGCTCGCTGCATAGTGGACAGGGAAACATACAAGACAAATTAAAAATGTGGTCATGGGAAGAAATCTGTAAGGCACTTGATCATACTTTGTAAACTTTCTCAAAAATATTCTCCACGTTTCAAAGCGAGAAAACCATTTTTCCTCCCTTTCTTTTCTTTTGGCATGTTTTGCCCTCATTCTACTGTACATGAACATCCATCACGCTGAAGTCAAAACTAAAGAATCCTGTAGCCTGCACGCTTCAGCTGCAGAATTTTGTCGTTAACAAACCCCCAGCTTAACAGGCATTCCTCAGTGATGTCCTTTCCGCCTGTGGCACAGAGCCAGCCATGTATACCCGCAGACTTAAGCTTACAAACAAGGGTCAAAGCTATGAACCTTTGAATGAACAATGATACTAACAGGAAGAATGAATAGAAAACGTGGCATAAGATTTTCATTCAGTCATTCTACAACATATCAAGTCTGATGCATCTTCTGCATGTAACAGTGAAACTGTACATATAGTATGTGTGTCTTTGTGAAGGCTGTAAAAGCCCCCAGGTTGGCAAAGATAAACATCCACACAGGTTCTTTTGTGTCTAATGTGCATCACCACTAGCATGTGCAGATACAGTGTCACCGGGGCCACCTGTCCAACAAAAGGCACCTGGGGAAACTACTGAAGCCACAATGGGGGAGACTCCCATTACGAGAGCCCCTTCACCCTACAGAATGGAGGCGTTGATCTACAAATGGGTCGACCGCACTGTTACGCTGGAGGGAAGTTTGACAAAGATAATGGAGCACAGTGCGGGGAATGGACAAACCACTTTGGGGATATGGAAGACGGCAATAAATCACCAATAATATGGCTAGGATGTTTACCTAGTCAGACCTTATCCACCCCTAGTGGTATAGCTCACACTAATAGCATTCCACGTGTTCAACAAACACAGCTCAATCAACAGACACAACAAACTCCGACTTGCTCAAACTCTTTCTCTTGTTCTTTTCGATTCTGTAATTTCTCCAAGTGCTAAAACTGGGAAACCCAAACCCATTCATTTTTAGCCTAAAAACTAATTTCTAAAATATATTGTTTTTGCAGGGAAAACTGTTCTGACAGATCAAAACACAACTTTGACAGCACACTAACTGTGCTGTTCAACTGATGAAATCCAGCGGTACTCACAGCTGGGTGAGCCTTGGGAGCTGGAAGGCTCTCACGGGGATCTGGCTGATGCGGTTTCGGCTCAGTCTCAGGACCTGTAGTGTTGAGCCCAGATGGTCCAGAGCTCCGAGCTCTAACACGCTGATCTTGTTGTTGCTCAGGTACCTGAACGCAGACGCAGCACAGTGTGACATCAGACATTTATGATAAACATCAAACCTATGAATGGCCCTGTTTCTGTCTATTGAGTTACTTGTAATTAATTAATCCCCATATGTCTCCATTAATATAATCTATGTAGCTTTAGCATTGATATTTTGGATACAAATGTTAGGGATATCCACTTGCTATTGTGCGAACTATTTCTGCTTTTATTTTATTTTTCTACTGGTATTGACTGCTTTTTTCCCCACACTGGTGAAGTTTCCTTATAATTTATTTCATTTCAATTAATACATTTTTAAAGACTGGTTTGTTACGCGCCACAGTGATTCTCTATTATACTTACAGGTCTCGGATTTGGAGGCCAGCAGGAAAGCAGTGCCCTCGTAGCTCGGTGATGTCATTATTGCTCAGGTCCAGAGTTTCCACAGACACCAGCTCTCTGGTCCGCCTGCCATCAATACTGCGGATCTTATTGTGATGTCTGGAAAAAGCACACATAAAAGGCATTAGGTGTGGTTGAAAATCCTTCTAACAGACCTACATCTTTTCCCTATGAAATGTCCACGTCACTATCTCACAAAATAATACTTCAGTGTCCTTTTCCCATCACCTGAGGAGAGAAGACACTCCAAATCCCCCTGCTTCTCTAAGGCCACTCAGGCACAAGAGAGAAAGGTACACAGAACAAAGTGGTCTTCATCTACCACAAAATGTGTACTTTAGGAGCTTCCAAATAGAGGCTGGCCTTCTTTAAACAATTCCAAGGACACCTGTGCTTCTCCACAGAGCTTAGTTGCAAAACCTGTTAGATAGATGGGGCCTCTGTGATCAACCGGAGCCACTTGAAGGGGGGATTTTGGAGTACTTCAGTGTGTTATGGAATGGAGCAGTAGCTGTGTGATTCTCAAGAGGGACTAGTTACTATCGAAGTCCTAATCTACCCTGGACATAGGAGTGGGAACAACTGACTGGATAAAATAATAATAATAATAATAATTTAAACCATCTTAAATGCAAACAAACAAAAAGCATGTTTTTTCACAGCAAAAAAACCTTTCTGGTTCAGAAATTGCTGCGCTGACTAGAAAAACAACCATCTCAAGTGAGTGTCCACATAAGAAAACGTTCTATCAAGATATCTTGGCTCAGTTTTGTCAGGCTTTGTTAGCCTGGTGAGCCAAACTCCCTACAGACAACTGGACAAATTTCAATTTATACTTTGACCCTGTACAGGGGTCTTGTGTGGAGGGTGACCCGCCTCACCCTATGCTTTACTCCTGTGGTAGGTTATTTTAGGGACCAGGACCCATTGTACCCAGGGAAGAAGAGGGAAAAAAAGAGAAAAAGAAAGTAAAAGACACTGTCCCAGTCATTATCCTACTACGTGGAAGAGAAGAGGATTGTGGGAAACACTGCCGGCAGCCAAAGTGATAGACACACACGTACACAATCGGAAAATCCCCTGTCAGCAGAGCACATGGAAGGCCACAGGGCATACAAGAAACCCAAACACAGTTCTACTCTACTGCAAATACACTGAGACAAATGTATACAGTAGGTATATAATATGGGAAGCAAGACAGGCAGGTAAACACAGAATACACAGACAGACAGACATCCTCTACACCAACACTGTGTGTGTGTGTGTCTGTACATGTGAGTGTGCTAGGAGCCTGAAGGCCAATGTTATCTGAGCATACATGAAAGCCTTTGCTGGGTGACACATTTGACACATGCCTGGGTGCTAACTAGGGACGGGAATTTCATTTAGTATCACTTTCATTTGCCCGACTCGTCAAAGAGAAAAGATAAGTATATGAGTCAGGGGAGCAAGGACATGAGAGAGAAATCAAATAGAGCACATTTATTTGGCACCTAGACTTCATGACATCATTGCGGCCATGCAAAGAACTTGTAAAACAACTAGTTGTTATTACACTTTGGTTTTTGTGTAAATTAAACAAATGAGATAAAATGATAGGATAGATCTAGGCTGTTTCCCCCTGCTTCCAGCCTTAATGCTAAGCTACGTTATGAGGGCGAGAGTGATATCAGCTCATCTAACTCAGAAATAAAGTGAATGCGCACATTCACAAGACAGCTATTTAGCGATTTCTTAAAAAAATCTTTCCTTAAACCCCAGCTAATGTTATCATAGCCCCTCTCTCACACACACTCACATTCACTCTCCTTTAGAACAAGGACGCTGTGTTTGAGGAGACAACGTGGAGATGACCTGTTTCCGATCCTTTTATGCGAAATGTGATGACCCACAGTATCCCTGTGTCAAGCCAATTACACAGGATGCAGCCAAGAGACAAATCAGGCAGCGCATCACATCATTGTCTTCTCATAACTCGGCCAGTTAATCACTTGTACAGCATTGCCCTCTTATCACAGAGCAACCCACATTACAAGAAATTTGAAGTGAGTCACAGTGATTCACATGAGTCAAAAACGGCTTATCAGTGTTTCAATGGAAAACCCAACAGCAGAGGCACAAAAAGAAAGAAAAAAGGCTTTATTTTTAATCAAAGCTCAGCATTATTATTCTGACTGCTTCACTTCCCAAGCTGGTGTGTGTGTGTTGTGTGTATTTGGCAGAAAGAGCAAGAGAGAAAGAGAGTAGGTGTTCTATCAGTCAAACTTTTCAAAACAAGGTCAGATCCTCCTTCCCTTTTTAGCCTTCAATCAGCAGATGACACACACACACACACACACACACACACACACACACACACACACACACACAGTCATTTATTGGTCTCTGAGAGGAGGAGGGGTCACACCACAGTGGCCCACCTGAATAAACAGTGGCAGAAATGCTCAGGCAGGCCTGCACAAGCACACACACACACACAAACAGATACACAACACAAACAACAAACTCACACATGGGGCAGAGCAACAGACAGTAGCTACAGTGAGCATGAGCAAAGGGGAGGGAGGGGAGGGACTGAAGTAGGGTCAACAGCTGGTAACCTTTGCTGGGAAAAACAGATCAGTCTCAAACTGGTGGGAGAGGTTGACCTCTCTCACTCTTTCTCTCACCCCCGTTCCTCTTCCACCGCTCTAACCAAATTCCCTCTCCTCTATCCCGCCCACAGCCAGAGCCCAGCTGCGTGTGAGAGACAGATAAAGCCTCTGCGCTCAGTGTGTTTGAAGTCCACACACACAATAGTAGCGTTTATAAAAACTGATTATCATATGGCCAGTGACATTTCTGATAAAGAGGAGCTTGGTTCACTCTTGTTCTCTTTGATGTCTGGGGGCCTTATTCGCCCTTGATTCCATTTAATTCCAAATCTCATTACCCTGCCCCATTGACCATCAGATTATCATGAGCCCGGCTCATTTTGACACTTCTTTTGATGTATGGAAAGTGCATCGGGGGTTTACACTACCATGCTCATTCTCCCATTTCCAGTGTCATCTTTGGGGGCGATTGTTTGGCCCGTCCCTTCTCGTTTGAAGCTGGTGGTCAGGACAAAAGGAGAATTATTTCAAAATCAGATCATCCAGCGGGCCATATGATTTCTATCCCGAGCTGTTTTAAAGAGCCCCTTTGATGTTGACTGGATAGGCGATGAGCACAATGGGAAAGTTTGTGCTGCTCTGCTGTCACTTTGACACTGTGTTTTTAAAACTTTTTGTCGCTTCTTTTTTTTTTTTTTGCCATCCTGCTGTGGCATTCTGGGAGCCAGTGGGATGTCAGTGGCCTCGCCAAGTGCATTGTGGGACTGTGGTTGGTTACTTTAAAAGCTTCTACATGATCAGGTGACTTTTGTTTTTATGTATAACTATGTTCCTGTTAAAATGATTGTCAGAGCTCTGCCCCGATTGGTTGATGGACATTTACCCTATTGACACTGATTAGCCTAAAGAAAAATTACAATTGCAGCAATACAACCACATACAATCAGGCTTATTTGGGCCTAATGAATTCCATGACAGCTGCAGCAATCAAAAAGAGCTGCTAGACATGTCAATGAAAGGAAGGGGGTGAAAGGAAGGTGAAAGAAGGCAAAAGAAAAAGACTGAGTCACCTCCCAACCAAGCAAGAGATTAAGAAAAAAGAAGAAAAGAAAAAAGGAAGCAAGGAAAAAACCCAGCCCACTCACCTATCCCTTCTTAGTCCACCTACTTCGTATTTAGTTTAGAAATGACTACTAATCTTCTTTTTAATTTTGTATGTCGTACACCCACAGTGGTAGGTCATCATGTTCTTTGTCAGTGCAAACTGTCAAAGATTCTGAATCAAATAACCCAGAACAACCTCTGGCTGAAAAGATTACAGTCTGATGATTATCTTGGCAGAAGTTAATCATCATCCTCAATCTTGACAATTGCTGAATAGAAATG
Organism: Lates japonicus; assembly: GCA_033238685.1. Lineage (NCBI taxonomy): Eukaryota > Metazoa > Chordata > Actinopteri > Centropomidae > Lates > Lates japonicus. The sequence goes on along the minus strand of BRZM01002420.1, from coordinate 4,962 downwards.
GAAATCTTCAAGTAGTATTAACTATACTGTAAATGATAGAGACGTTTATTTTAAAATGTATTTCTACTTTTGTAAAAATGTTAACCTTCTATTTGACCTTCTGTTTGTTTTGTGTCATTACCAACAAAAGACTCCTTTCGTCACCTCTTGATATGATACATACTGTATGTAGGAGGATAAGGACAGTAGTAAAAACTAACAGCAAATGTTTATTGTTCAATTACTGTCCATTCCCTAACACCTCATTTGCAGAAATATAAGCTTGACAGAACATCGAGAGAGCCATCCTGGAATCCTGGAAACATGTCATTTACTTTAGCTTATGAACAGACAGTAGAAACCATATACAGTATAATGGGCTCTCAGTCTTTTGGACAGTTTACTGTTGGATGACGGACTCAAGACAGATCTTCTGTCCATTTGCTTGGGTGAGTGTGCGTTTGTGTGTGCGAATGTAAGCCGCCGTCTCGCACAAACTTGTAATCAGACGACATTCCAGACTATCTCCAACTAATGGCGCAGGAACACTGCCCTGCATTCTATGCCGCTGCTTCTGCCAGGGCACAAACACAGACACCCTCACACTCCACAGGGCTTGGAGAGTGCATTGGATTTACTTTTGGGAATAACCCTGAACCTGAGTTCACCTCTTGCTTGCCTTTTTTATTTCCTTACCCCTTGTACTGACTTCTCCTTAACCAGTCCTCTTTCGACATGTGGTGGAAGAGGAATGGTTGATCTGACATATTCACATCCCCCGTCCCTTCCTCCCTCCCTATTTTCTCATCCTTCCTCCCCTGCTCACTGTCACCCATTTTACTGTAAGCCATGTGACTGACAGCTGCAGCTGCAAGTGCTTCAGCAAGCCTTCACTTCAGCTGCGTGGCTTTGTAAAGATCCGACCCTCCCTCCAGCCTCCACTCCCATCAGGCCTACAGGCCTTCCCCCTAGCAACAGGCTTCAAGTCAGGCCAAAAAAAGACACCCCGATCATTTGGAGGGGCTGCAACTCGGCACAGTTAAGTAAAGGTTAACTGGCTTCAATCTGTTCTGTATCAAAGGCAGAGTCAATCAGAGTTTGTGCTGAACCCTACAAATCAAGACAGACAGAAAACCTAGATCACACAATAATAACGGTTCAAACCTTTTGGAAACATGACACATTTTAACAGACAGCTGTCAGAGCTGCTTACTCAAAATCTCAAATTCCCTCCCTTACTACAGAAATACTCTGACCACATTAGTGCATCATGATAAATTCTGAGAAGCAGGCAGATGACACATAGGGAGAGGCAACGGCGTGACTCCCACAAAGCTCATCACTGAAAATGATACGACAGTGACCAATGATACGACCAGCAGCTGCGTACTTTACTACCAGGAAGTCGGCTGGCATGCTAGCAAGGTGTGAAAAAAAAAAGACAGAGTTAACTTTCTTGTTTCAGGTTGAGTGAGATGTAAGAATGTTCCCTGGTCAAATGAGAGGGAAAAACTGTGGCATGGTGGAAGACAACAGCCCACCCAACAGATGACATGGGTGGAACACTGTCACAATTGTACTTATGACTGTGTGTGTGGGTTTATGCGGTATCACAATCATAACAAGAGGCATTGCCAATTATCTTGTTATAAGAATTGTAACAAGCTTTCATATCAGCTTCAAACTGTTGATTTTTATCTCAGGCCTATTTCAGTCTAACCTTGGGAAGCCTTTCATTGTACTATGTTTGTTTTGTGTGCCTAGCATTCCTTGAGCATCATAGTTACATAGAAAATTGGCAGTGCTGATATAACATTGAAGACTTAAATAAAAGCCTTGAATGAATAATGGGGTCTGGCATCTCTTAAGCATTTCTTTAAATACCGATACCTCAATTTTGTCTCAGTTTATTATCTGACATTCAACTTCTAACCAATAAAAGAATTATGAACTTCAGTTATATTACAATTATCAAAATGTTTAACATGAAATATCGCTCTGCATTTCCCTCAAACACTGCATTTGCTGGCTTCCAAACTGCAGCCTGAATAACGTTACCAAACTACTTCTTTCTCACCATGAGATTCCTTCAACTGTTTTGAAATGAGACTGTTGATGGACTACCAAGCTCACGTTTGTGACATACACAAGCGCACACATGCCCTTCCCAAATAGGGCAGTAAATCTCCAGTGAGATGCCAGTGCAGGCAGTCCCCACAGGCACAGTTTCACAACTGGGAGCAACCAAGTTGGAGCTGACACTCCAAGCAGCCAGAACTGCACACTGTAAACCATGGTCAGCTAATAAGACTAGCCAGTTACCTGACCACATACTAATCACTCATGACAGATATTAACACTTAAAGAGCTCAAAGGGAGAGGGGATTTTTAAAACGAGTTTTATGTCAGTCACATTCATTGCTAACGCCACATTAATGCAGTATTGCTACTGAGATGTACAGGCATATGCATCCTTGTCAACAGATGTCAAGAGACTATTTCAAGAGCATTTGAAAGAGGCCGCTGACCTAAGAATATGGTAACAGAGAGCCAGATAATTCTGGTACCATGTTAAGCAGTAAATGGGGCGCTACTCACAGGTAGAGCAATACAATCTTGGAAGCAGCCTGTCCTAAATCTGGTATGGAGGTCAGCTCATTGTGGTCCAGCCGCCTAAAAGTGACAAACAGACAGAGAGGAATAAGTTAGAGAACAAAACTGTGCCCTGAAGGAAAGCACAAAGAAATGCACAAGAATGATTTGTTGTTATGAGGTCAAAGGACTCTTAAGGAGGCATTTTTCTAGGTAAGATACTAAACAGGTGCAAAAGAAAGAAAAATAAATACAAATTTAGACCAAAAAAAAAACAGACTGTGTCAACCAAAGCTACACTCAGTGCTCGTTAAGTTGTTCTTGTAATTTCTACACCAATTGTACATGCCAGTTGAGATGCCACAATGTTATTGCGGCTACTCCACATGCTCCAATCACTTGTGGCTAAATTCAATCAAACCTTGTGTAAATCAAAAATTTCAAACACGACTTGTCACGTCTGCCACAGAGCAAGTAGCAAGTCATCCTTTTAAAAAACCCAAAATAGCATGGGAGTAAAACAGATGTCGAGGAGCGTATGACTGGCCCGCCGGCCTGCCAAAGATGTCACCAGTGTGTGTATCACCAGTTAGCTCGTGCATGTGTGTGTACGTGTCTTGTGTACTGGCGCTGAGTGACACAGAGCCAAGCCCTCTCCTCACCATATAAAATATTTACAAGGCCAGCGTTGGCCACAGTATCGGGTGGTGGAGGGGAGGCTTAATATAGAAAACCACCACTTTATTCTCAATTGGACTTAGTTCAAGGCAACACATACGAGAATGATGTTAGGAAGTAGAGTGGCAACTGTGGACGTCAGAATTGAGTCATTGATAAAAACTCATCACAACTGACAGTCACGGATAATAAAATGAAAAACAAAGTTACACTCAAAGTTTAACATCGGAGAAAAACAGATTCTACGACACACTTAGGGAAGTCCATGAGAACGAGTACAAGGGGGTTTGCTGTCAATTGCCTGACTGGAAATCATGAGTATATGTGAGTATTTTGTTGGTGGCTACTTACAGCTCTCTCAAGTTGGGCAGGTTGGCAAACACTTCAACGCTGATGGTGGTCAGCTTGTTGTGGCCGAGATTTCTGAGAAAAAGAAAAGAAGATGTAAAAAAGAACATAGTTCAAATCCTTCTATGTCTACTATTAGACAGAGGAACACAATTAACAATCAAAATATCAGCAGTGCAACAATATTTTTCATAGCATTTACTTTATTATCATGGGCATTTTTCAGTGGTACAAATACGGATCCTGATCAATAGCAACAATTATTTCTCCCATTTGACAAACAGCCTCATCCGCCCACATTAAGTACGCCTGAAAACACTGCAGTACATCAATTCAGCCGGCCTTCAAGGAGGGCCAGATCAATACTATCGATACAGAGTGTCTCTCTCTCCTGGCTCACTTTCCAAACATAGCCCACAGGCCCATTCATCTGCAGCAGTCAATTTGCACTTTAGGCTAACAGTGTATTTAATAGCTGGCACTTGACTTGTACAAAGGCTTATTAGAGTGTGATTTGTCCGATGATATAGCATTACCGCTGTCAGAGAGCGAGTGAGGGGGTATGTGTACGCACCTAACACACATCTGCATTTCAGATTGAGCTTCCCACGCCGTATGAATCTAATTTATTTCGCACATAAACAAGTATTATCTCTGTCACACACACACACACACACATACACCTCCTGTCTGACTGGCATGCGGCCTGCCTGTTGGCAGAGAGGAGGCTGCAGTGAGAGTGGTGTTTGTGTTTGTGTGGTGGGGTTAGGCTGGGCGAGACAAAGGGAGCCCACAGCTCCGGGGCCGCCTGCCTCCCACCCCTCCATCCCTCTGTCCAGACGTGAGAGACGGCCCAGGAATGTTTCACAGGCCTGCCGAGAGATGGCTGCTTGTTCCCAGAGACTGGGGACACTTTTACCTGATGCAACACATTCCTCATTCTCTTGTACCACCGCGGCCATAAAACGCTGTGGCAGAGGGGGAAGAGAAAAGGTTTGGGGCCGAAACTCTGTGGCCGAAGCTGTTACTTCACGTTGCCGATTCTTCGTATTAAAGAAAGTAGCAATGTATAATTTGATTATAAGCCAATGTGAGGAGGCTGGTTAGTACTATAGCAAAGAACCTGTCAATTCTCTAACATCATTCCAACTTCACTTTTTAATACCATTTATGTCTATCAATCTCAATCACTGCCTGACTTGACAGATTTCCCTTTCTTGTTTTCTGTCTTTGATTGCAGATAATGAGAGTCTCCCTCCCCAGTCCTTTCTCCCTGCTTGTGTGTGTGTGACAAGATAATAGCAGAGCATGTGTCTGCCCTCCAGGCACAGGCCTGACAGGGAGGTGTGCATGTGTGTCTATGTT
>BRZM01002417.1:0-16297 GCA_033238685.1 Lates japonicus | reverse complement strand
GCTTGATGTTTAAGTCCCCTGCTATGATGCGTCAGGATATGTGCTCTGCTGGCTATAATGCATGTTGTATGTAATTGTTGTCATATCACTACAGCTTATTTGTGTGAATGCTTGTACCTACAGTATGTCTTCATGGACTAGGAGTGATTTAAAAGTTCATCCATCCATTATCTATGCCACTTATCCTTAAGCGTTGCAAGGGGGGTTGGAGCTAACCCCAGCTGGGCGAGATACACAGGGTACACCCTGGACAGATCACCAGTCTATAACAGGGCTGACATAGAGACGAATAACCATTCACACTCACATTCACACCTATGGGCAATTTAGTATCACCAGTGAACCTTTATGTGTTTGGACTGTGGGAGGAAACCAGAGTATCCAGAGGAAACCCACGCAGGCACAGGAAGAACATGCAAACTCCACACAAAAAAGCCCTGGGGGGAACCGGGGTTTGAATCCGAAACCTTTCTTTGAGGTGACAGTGCTAACCACTGCACCGTAAAATCATCTGGAATCCATAGTTGAACGTACAAGACAATTTCTCAAGTCAGTTTATTTTATAGAGTACATTTAAATGTTGTCAAGTGCTTTGCAGATGAATATAAAAATACAAATAAAGAAATAAAAATGAAAATACACATGTAAATGACTTTAAGAGACAAAATGACAGCAATCATACACTCATATTAGTTATTAAGGGGATTCAAATGACATTGTAAAAAGATAGGTCTTAAAATGATGTTTAAGACCTAAGTTGTGATCGGTCAGCAGAGAGGGTGAATTGTTCACAGTCTGGGGGCACAAATGAAAAGGCTCAGTCAACTTGGAACATGGAACAGTGATGAGTAGGTGATATAACTGAACTGTGGTGTTTCTTCTTGGAGTTTCTGTGATGAAGTTTGAACAACACAAAGACAGAAGACCAGCGTTACAATAATGGAGAGATAAAAGTGTGTGAAGTGGCATATCAAGCAGAATATACCGTTGTTGCAGTACAGTGAATTAATAATGACAGAACATCAAAGTTACCTGCGAGTAACACACATAGTAGTGTTCATACTCTCAGTATTCATCTCACTGCTCAGCATAAAGATTCATTATATTTCAATCACCTTCTGAAATAATCTTTGGGATTTGGGAGCGAAACAGATACATTTCAGTGAGATTTATTTCTCTGGGGACAGTTATTTCAGTTTTTCATACACTGATTACTGAAATGGATCCTGTCCAGAGTATAGACAGTATGTTCACCCCAGTTTTTTTACATCTACAAATACTTGCTGTGTTTTGGTGAGCCTGTTATCCCTCCTCTTTCTATTCCCATCTGGGAGGACACATTGCTTTTTAATTGTTTATTTATTTACTTTAATGTCTTAGTGAGGATAGACAGGGAATGCGGGGAAAAAGAGCAGGGACGAATATGAATATGAATATGAATATGAATTGACAAATATGGACCAGTTTGATCATGACTGCAATGAACATAAGGAGGCTTCACCATTCAAATAAGTTCAGGTATCAATATATTCAAGTAATGTAGCAAACATTAGCCACTTTTAATTGCTGTTTAATTGCTTTTTTTTTTTTAATGGTGTAGTGTAGTGAACAGAACACATTTTGAGTCTTCTCAACTTAGCAAGTGATAAACGACACAATGAAACTAGAAAATCTAGTTGTTTGAACCTAAAATGCAATATTTATGGGAAAAACAGTGGACTGAACTTAAATTATCATTTTTAGTCCATCAGCATTCAAGTCAGTTTCACTCAGACACATTAGTTTCTTCATTATTGAATACTGATTTTTTAAAGGCAATCACTTGCCTCTCTTTATTTTAAGTAAAGTCAACTTGTCTGGGTTATACAGAGAATTTGTGGTTTTAGGGGCAGTTATGAGCTATAACTTCATCAAGCTCATTACATTAGTGAGGTTGCCAGGTTTTGTACCGTCCAGGCCCAGATCCAGGTAGTTGATGGGGGGCCTGTGCTCCTCCAGATGTTTGCTTTGTGTTTCCTCTAGACCAGTTTCATGTTGTGGCTGATCAGTGTATGTTTTGTGAGAGCAGCACATGAAGCACAGATGTGAAGGGTAAAGTCCTGAATTAGGTGATGTCAGTCTAGTGCTTTGTGAGGAGGACACAGACGAAATCCACAGTGACCTACAACACCATCCTCTCTCCCTCAGTTTGTAATCGTTTCAACCAACCTGCCATTCTCCTCCTGCTCCTCCCAGGGGTGACCTCTGTTCATCATTCAACAGCAATGCAAAATTGCGTTCTCCCTGAACTTGACATGCAATTACATATAGTCAAGTGTTGGGGGAGAACAGGGGTAATCTCGCATCTGTAATCTGTTCATGTGTCAGGGAAGTTCATGGCTCAGGAGTCAGACCCAAGATATTTCTCACATACAACAAAGATGGAGAGGAGAGATGGATGCAGAGGAAATACTGGAAGGAATTAGAGCTTAAAAACCTCAGAAACAGAAGATCACTATATGTTGCCCAAGAAAATTTATGTACCGGCACTGTTGCACATTTCCTCTCTTTCTGTTTGAGATACCTCAGGCAAACTCTGCCATCTCACTGCCAGGAGAGGCTGCAGAGGATCTCTGCTCTGCTCTGAGCTGTGGGTGGGAAGGCTCCTTCACTGACTCGCTTCTGCTTGAATCAGTGTTGTTGAAATGTTTAAAAACACACTCAATATCTGAAAAGCTGTGACAGTGTTGAGGTGTCCTGTGCTACAGCAGTGCTGTCGCAGTGGTGATATGTTCCTCACCCTTCAGATGCTCCCCTGAAATGCAACATGGCAGACAAACCTGCCAGACCTTGCTGACAAAGCCACTGAGGTAACCATGCAGAATCAGCACAGGAAGTGCAACAAGACCACGCATCAGTGTGACACACAGAGGAGGAGTCACTGTTTCTGCTTGAAAACAGACATGAGAGTAGGACTAACATTTTCAGTGATACATACTTTTTTGCTGGGTGTTGAAGCATTTCATCGACTCTGTCAGCCTGTGAAATGACTACTGTGTGCGAGCTCCTTAGCGGCCTTAACCTGTTCAATCCCCCTGATCTGCAGGAGGTGGAGGTCAGACAGAGACATTCTGAGGGAGAAGAACTGAAAATGCTTCATATGACAGTGAACATGATAAAATACTGTTTTGACAACAAATATGGTTTTGGAATAATGACACTGCAAATTAGATCATATGCTGTTCCTGCACTAACCAAGGTATTTACAACTATATGCTCTCAGCAGGAGGAATAGCACAATCTCAGGTGAGGTGCACAACTCAAATGGTGATCAGTGAGAGTGGAATTCATCTGTCACTTTGAACACAGTCACATTCCCCTGGATGTCATCTGATTAATTGTGATTAAAGATACTCCTAAACTATCCTAACTATGGATGATGACACCTTTTCCAGGGCCACCAGTGCTAATTACAACAGGTGAAATGAACACTACTACAAATTATAATGAGGCTATAATGTTTATATTCCTATTGCAACTGTGTTTCCCATGACAAGAGACACAATAGAAATTTTTTCAAAGTGCATGTGCAAACATCCAAATAATACTGCCCCCTCTGCTCAACTATCCCCAGCCTTTGTCAATGAAACACAGCCCCACTCACGAAAAATGACAGAAACGATAGATGCAAAGCAACTAGCTTCCAGAGACAATAGCCCGCTGCTGTCACAAGAGGGCAGCAACCGTCAGATCCTTTATGGGACAGATCACTATTCTGAGATGGTATCTATAATATCGCCTCCACTTCGGTATCATTCTAATTGATGTTTATTTTTAGCTTTAACTGCTTTAACTAAACTTTGTTTGACACAACATCACTCTCTGGACAAGACTGTTAGAGAGAGGATAAGGAAAGCAATAGAGGAAGGCAGCCAGTAGAGACATTAGCTTCATTATGAACTGCAGGTGAGTATCGACAGGAGAGATTTTATCACATTGCACTGCAGCACTACACACACTGAGAGCAGGATGGTAATGATAAATAATGTGGTGCAGTCACAGTCGAGTGGGTCCATCTGAACGGTAGAGGAGGAGTCCATGTGATTCAGCATGATGACCATGTGCAACAAGGCTCTTAGAGCAGGGCAAAATTTCCAGATGAGACTGATCAGAATCATGTTCAAGAAGAGGTCACGCTCTGCTGCCAGCTCACAGCTGACTAACTAACAATCTTCTTGATGAGTCTGGGTTCAGATTAAAACACTTCTCTTCATCGGCACTGACCAGGACAGCAACTTAATAAGTACTATGAGTGCTACAATGTTCAGAGTGGGAGTGAGCGAGCAAGAGAGACAGAGAGAGAGAGAGCGAGCACACCAGAAAAACTACTACCCCTCACCTTCAGTGACAGAGAAAAGTTATTTTTACATAATATTGCAGGTATGACAATATGATGATTAACAGATCTTGTCTTTTTTGCTGGGTTACTGCTCTAACCTGTTAACATGGGTGCCAAAATGAAAATCAAGATGCTGCATGACCACCTCACATACACCAGGCAGGCAGTGTAGCTCAGCTGCAGCAGAAAACAGTGTTAGCATGCCAGCTGGACAGAAGCTTTGTTTTCTTGTCTTTGCTGTTGGAGTGTGTCCACTGTGTCATGGGTCTATTCACTGGATTTCAACTCACCAGTATACACAGGGCTAAGTTAACTATCTGGTGCTGTGCTGCATGTATTTTCATTCATTGATGTTGGCATGGTGTGCTTTGGCTCAGAACAGATTGTGTTTCCTTAGCATCACTAATTGCCAATACACTGCCAATAGCTATGGTTTCACTGTTGTTGGTAATCTGAGGGTTTCTGGCTCTGTTCCTGGCTTCTCCAGAGAGTGTGTAACAGTGTCACCTTAAACCCCTGTGAATGTGTATGTGAATGGGTGAATGAGACATTGTAACTCCTTAAGTGGTTGATAGACTAGAAAAGCACAGGCCATTTACCATTCATTTTAGTTGTAGGATATTTACCTTGTGTCACGATACTATCAGCATCCTGTAGTATGTTCATCTTAGAGTAATCAATGATAGTGAGTTGGCTTTGCTAGTGTTCACGGAATTCAAGGGACCACATGAGTCGCCACACGAGTTGCCCACAGGGCATGTTCTAAAAATAACACTAGTCACCAAGGAGCTCCGTCTAAAATTGTATTTAATTGTGTTGCTATTCTTTTTGAATCACACTTGCACTGATGCAGAACGACAATACTGAAAATAAAAAAATAAAAAAACAGCAGTCTTTTTTCACACGGCCAGTGAATAAGTCACACAAAGCAACTGAAGCTTCATTTAGAGCTGCAAATGTTTTGCTAAAAAACAAGAAGACCGTTTCGGACGGGGTGGTTTTCAAAGAAGCAAAGATGATAATTGCAAATACAGTGTTCAAAGACGAGAAGAATGGAACCGATATCATCCCCACTCTCTCCAATGTCCAACTGGGGGCAAGTATGATGGTTAGAAGAGTGGTGGCTATGTCTGGGAACTTGACAGAGCAGCTGGACTGGGATCTGGCTGCGTGTAAGTGTTTTAGCATCCAGTACGATGAGTCTGTGGACAGCAGCACAGCACAGCTTATGATGTTTGATGATTTCTCCACAAAAGAAGAACTCCTAACACTACTGCCCCTGAAGACAACTACTGGGGGAACTGACATCTACAATGCGGTGAAGAAGTTTTTCATGGAGTATAGAAATAGAAATTAAAAAAAGTGCAACATGTTGAAATGTATCTTTGTTTCCTCTCACTGTATTATTGTTAATTATTGTGAGGAATCATTAACATTAACATGTGATCTGACAGTGTCTTCACAATCAGTATATGAATAATTATTAATATTATTAATAATAATGATGATAATATCATCATTAAAGGTAAACTGTGCAACTTGACACCCCTCACTTCAGTGCTCCTGCAGAAGCTCAACCCCCCCCCCCCAACTCACGGCTGCATTTTGCCAAGGAAACTGGCTGAAGAGGAAAACAGTGGAAGTGAGTGCGCCCACTTTTTCATATTTGAATAGAATAGAAGAATAGAATGCCCTTTATTGTCATTATACTAAAAGTACAACGAGATTGGAGCAAAACAAAACAAAAACAAACATGATAGAAAACATCCTCAAGGGAATGACATATACACAGTTAGTGGTTTAGATTGTTCTTACAGAACTTTAAATTTATATTCCTATGTCTGTTTCCTCTCAAGCTGTTTATCTGCCATTACCATTATCTCTGCTCTGTAGCGTGAGCATGCACCGGAATTTCCATCTTTCTCACTCCCACTGCCTCCATTCATACCCTCCAACCTCCTGTGCATGAGCATGAACGCTGTGACTGGCTGGAATGGATCGAACTGATCAACTGATCATCGGATTCATTTATATCCCAATTCTAGAGGCTGTGTAGAAACACAAGACAATTTTTTCAGCACACACCCAGAAGGGGGCAGCTAGTGGACAATGAGGAGATATTCCCTGAATTTGAAGTGCAGCAGATTGTAATTACTAACCCTATCTTTAACTACAGGTGCAGCTTAAACCTCAACTTCTGAGGACAAAGCAAAAACCATCTGATTTTGTTCCAGATAACACAGGTTTAAATCTGACACATGACTAATGACTACTGACTTTCCCTAACCAAGTTATCTCTGTGCCCGAACAAAATCTTCACCATAGAGGTATAAGATCAGAAAATGGTTTTATTTTTGAAATGGCCTCCTGTTAATCAGGGCATCGGGTCAGTAAAAGCTTATGTGTGTTGTGGACCAACACCAATTTGGTGTGAAGAGGTGAGAAAGGAGTAAGGATTTGAGCCTCTCTTTCAAGCTCTCTTTATTTTATTTCAGTCACCTTGGATGTGTACAAAGGAGTGCAGCACTATGAATCATATCCAGGAGAGACTGTCTAAAAATGTGCATTGATATCTACTTGTTCAAACAGTTAGCCATCTTATCTCATGTCTACAATTGCTGGCTCTCCTCTAGCATAACGCAGCCCTTTGTATTATAGTGTCCACCACCACATGTGAACTCTGTGCAGCTTGCTTCACATCTGCAGTACGAATCCATGAAGTTAACTTTTTAACTCACCTGTGAATTTCAATGTATTTTCCCTGCAGACACCTGAAACCAGAGAGGCTATAAGAGGAGAGCTTAACGAAGGCTCTAGTCCTCTCTCTCTCTCTCTCCCTCTCATACACACACACACACACACACAGACACAAAACTCTCCAGCAAATCAAAGGTTCTCCACTCTGCTCAGAGCAACCACTCACCTTTCATCACACACATTTGCATCTGTTGAATGGTGAATGTTGAACACCCGGACAGACTTTCACCTTGAGGTCAATTTGTAATATGTTGTTAACAGGACCATACTGTAGACTTTGGAATATTGCTCATGGTATTAAGTACAATTCTGCTGGGCCTTGTCAAGAAGAGGTGAGGGTGGAGAAGTGGAGGTTCATACTGCATGAGAAGTTGGGGATTTACCGTTGGCGGCATATTCTGCAGCTTTTATCTCAGAAAAACCGAACATTTGAGACACACCAAGTGGATGTATGCAATCAACTGCTACCCACAGGGCATACATTAATAATACTGCAGTGATGATTCTACCTCTCCACAGTAATCCCATTAGCTCCACCTGTCTTCACTGTGTATTGGCTAGTTATGTCTTTACAGCTCATTGAATACCAACATAATCAATGTGTGTGGATCACAAACTGTTCATTCATAAACTCACAGTAAAAGCTCACTCTGACAAACATTAAATAATATCAGTACAACATGTGTGATCTGAGAACACCCTGCCACAGTGCTCATTAAGTTTTTATGTTGTATTGTGTAACGTTTTATGTAATATTCATGTATTGACGTCAGCAGTAGCATCACTGGCGGTCATTTAACTGCTGAGCTGGTGATTTGAATAGGTTGATCTTTGTAAAAGCATTCACAAAAGCCTGGATAATCAGTGCTCTCCACAGCAGAAAGAGGTCCTCCACAGTGTGTCATCATCTGAAGGGCCATCATCTAGCAGTGTGTAGACTTGTACTGGAGTGGGAGACCCAGCAGGAATGTGAAAGCAGCAATTTGGTTGAGAGGGACTTTTGCTGCACGTCATACCTGCCTTTCTCTCTCCTTGTCAGTATCTTCATTATCAACCGTCAATAAACATACTAACTGGGCAAATATTTTGAACATAATTTAGTTTCATTCAACTTCATGAACTCCTCTCTGCTGAAACCTACTGAAACAGGTCAATGAGCATGAGAAAATGATCGATCAGGTTGGAAACAAACCTCCAACCAACTTTGACCTACTGTACTTTATGAAGTTGTGTACATACAGCTTCTTGTACAATGAGGGATTATAAGCAACATTTCAGGTGTATCACTTCAGTTGAACTTGTGGTTTATTTAACCTGGATTTAACCTGTCGGATTGTCTCACTGCTCCTGTTTCTTCACCTGGCTGTTGCTGTGTTGTTGTGATGTTACTGTATTCCCAGATCTCAGAAATTACACTGTATGTTCAATGACATCGTGATTTGTAGAAATTATGGACAAATCTGACAAAATAACAGCCAAGTTAAAATGAACCAGAATTATCCTCTGAAGGAGACAGTAAGGTTTGTTAACAAAGGCACACATCTGCTTATTGAAACAGTATGAACATATGATAATATAACAGTATGTTCCTCTAGAGTCATTTGCACCAAAGTAGAATAAACCCTAGAGACGATCTGTGAGCTCCAGAACCATTTTCCTTTAATACCAATGTAGCCCCAACAAACTGAGCTCACGTCAGGAAGGATATTTCATAGGTGCCACTATCTTCCTTTGACTGGCTTTGTGGACTGTCCACTTGCGCCAAAGGAGCTGCTGAGAGTTTGCTTTACCCTCTTCACTTAAAGGTGTGTCTGTGGCTGGGAAGTAGCACTATCAAAGCCCAGAAAGGTTAATTGTAGTCATTCATCAGTAAAGATAGCCTCTGTGCCAGAGTCATTATAAGTGAGTCATTCATCAGTGGAAGCAAACACGATTTTAGCTCATTGTATCGAATGCTCTGGGGTAGTAGAGCATTCTAATGCAGCACACAGGAGGGGGTCTGTCAGGGTTTAATGCTGACACTCTGCCCCCCGCTTACAAGCAGGGAGCTACAACTTTAGACTTTTTGGAGCAGGCTGCTAGCGCCTGTGCCAGGTGCCCTGGTGAAAAGCATTTGGTATCCACTCTGCTGTTAGACGGGTACAAGATAGCTCTATCACGGCTGGTGCTAAATAGAGGCGAGAGTGGCAGGGTGGCTAGTGTGAGAAAAACACTGTATAAACTGTTAGAACACAGTCAGTGCTTCATTGGAGGAAAATATGGATTGCAGAAGTGTGTGAATTGTGAGATCATCAACCTGGCAAATGAACCATGTCAAAAGCCTGATTACTTGTCCAACTGTAGAGTCTGAGATCAATAATACTTGGTACACAGGCCATCACATAATTAGTTAATGTATTGAAACAATTTAAAATTATATTACAAGATTGGCTTTCTCTCAGAGTCTGGCTGTACATGCTGCTTCACATTGACCAGGCAGTAGAGGACACCTGTCAGGGTCTGAACTCGAATAAATTTTGGTTTGAAGGCATCACGATAAACATAAAAGCAAAGTGCTCAAATAAAAATCTGCAGCAGTGTTTAATCTTTAATCCATAGCCAAGAATCCATCTTTACAATCTGCTTTATTGGATTGCACAGTGGATGTGATAAAGTTTACAGTCCCACACTCTAACAGACAGAGGCTGGGTGACCTCAATCAGACTCTGAGCCCTAGCTCTTTGTACGCTGCCATTTGTTGTTCCATGCTCTCCCTTTTGATGGTGAGAATATTTTCTTCACTCTTCTGCCGCGCAGCTTTCTTATTTTAGATATCAAAGGGAGAGTTACCGCACACATGCAGACACACACAGGCACACACACACTTCTGTTCTGTCTTTCTATGTGGTATTATGCATTAAGTACTCTGTCCATTGAATGTGCTATCCAGACTCAGAGAAGCAGACAGTGGGCAAGTACAGTGCTTAAGTGGTTTATATTTTATTATTACTGTAAAGCAGAGATTTTCTATCTCTGCAGACTTTCTAATTTGACTGTAACTTATAGAGCACGGCAGGGCCCTACTCGTGGACCAGTCTTGTTTTTATTAAATACCTTACTACTGGGAAAAAGTGTTTGCAAGTATGATGGCTCTTCTCACTTCTATGCCAGTGAAACACAGCTCAATTACTTTTTATGAATTTTCAAGGGCTGACCATACTGACATAAATTATACGTAAATACATTACAGATATTCAGCAATTGATGACAATAATAATTTCTTCCAGCAACACCATGTTAAAAGACCATACAGGGTTACTTCTTCCACTTTAGGAAGGTCACTAAAACCTGACCCCTGTTGGCATAGACCACTTACCTGTATAAAACTAATTTAGGCATTGATTGGTAAAGCCGTTATATAGAATATTTCACAACTTTTAAAACCATTTGCTACATCACAGTCACTTTAACTGTCCCAGCACCTAGACTAAAGACTACAGGGGACAAGGTTGCACTTAAAGCCTAAACTGTAAACGATTTTCTGCCAGTGTTGATGACTGTATCAGTGTATCCATGCCTCTATATTTACCTGGCTAGAAAACACTTGGTAACTAACTGCAAAATGAATGCCAGATTTACCTTTATTATGTATACCTTTTATTTATTCATGTTGTATTTTTAGACGCAGCACTTTTAGACACTGTTTTTGAAAAGTGTTATACAGGAACTATTTATAGATTCATGATGAGCATCTTATCAATCTTAAACGGTTATAAATAAGTGTATATGTGTACAGCCTGGCAGGTCTACGGTTTATCTTGGCTTGACCATACTGTATAGCCACACCAGTTCCATGCAAGTGTTAGAGTTCCAGGGCCTCTTCCGCTCATTAAGGAACATGTTTTTGCACTATCCAGATGTGTACAAGCACCCAGGCACTGTTGTGCTCAGTGGCATCGCAGTAAGACCCATAAAAACTCAGTCAGCTGTGTTCTTGGATCAGCTGGTAGAGAAAGACAGGCACAGAAAGCAATTGAAGCAGACTTTGAAAATCGCTCTGAGCCGAGAGAATATGGGACACGGCATGCATGGGTGCCAGCGTGGGGAGCAGCCATGCAATGGCCACTGGCACACTAGCGCTAGAGTGTCACAAGACCGTAGCTAGATTGTCTTTGATTAGAGCTCTAAACATTGTGTGAGTCATGACTGCTTCTGAGATCATCACAGGCAAATGTCTCATTAATAGTGATGGGACTTTGAGGCGAGGTTTTACATTAAAGTTTTATTCGCTGCCATTGTTTATGAGGGGAGATTATTCCTGTCTCAAAGCGAAGACATTTTCCATCACATCAGACTGTTATACTGTAATAATTCCTGACATCATCAAACTGGCTCATCAGTTTTGATGAAACTTTGATAAAATGAACTTCAATAGCAGTGATTTTCCTCCATTGGTTGTGAGTGAAGGTTGCCTCAAAGAAAGTACCCACTCATAACTATGTATAATATTTTATTGTGTCCAGTCTTTTGAAATGCAAATAATAAAGCTTCCAGTCATATGTCTTGATTAGAATTATTCTGGCAACATTTTTTATTCCCCTTGACCCTGAACAGGATAAGGAGGTATAGAAAATAAATGGATGGCTTATCCAGGCCCTACCCCCCAGGGAGAAGTGGGTGTTCAATAGGATTATAGAGTTTAGTGGTGTAAATGATTCAAATATGCCTTATACTCTAACACTGTTACAGAGATTAGATTATAATTTTACATTGAACCGTACGAAAGATAAAAAGAAAAACAATTTGG
This sequence comes from Lates japonicus, assembly GCA_033238685.1. Lineage (NCBI taxonomy): Eukaryota > Metazoa > Chordata > Actinopteri > Centropomidae > Lates > Lates japonicus. Next base: position 4,376 of record BRZM01002417.1, on the reverse strand, counting down.
AGCAAATTGCTTTTAGCAGGGTGCTTGACATTTTCACAAAGGTAACACTGTGCTAAGACGCCTTTTTCTCCAAAGAAAACATTTCAACCTGACACCTCACTGCAACATTAAGGAGACATAAAGAGGTGGATTGATGTTTTAACGAACCGTTATAAATTATAAAACTCTTCTTCAAACAGATGGACCTTCACCCCTGAGACGAGAATGCCTCAACATGCTCAGGGTACATATTTAAACACAGTCATACACATGCACGCACACACACACACACGCACATACTCATGCACACAAACGCGTATCCAGATGGTCGCGAAATCTCTTGGGACATTCAATTTCGTTCAATCATTTCAAACAGACCAGGGCATTTGCTTAATGGGTAAGGTGCCATAAAAACACACTCAGTATAGAGGCAAAGGCAATCATTAACCGCTGATGAACCAGAAAATGTCTAATTCATTCCTCTGTCTGATATTTCTCATTGTGAGTCGTTCCTCCCATTAGCACACTAAAACAGACAGACAGGCGCCACACACAACTTTTATATATATGTGTGTGTATGTGTACAAATAGCACTTGAATATAAAACTGGACCAAAACTGTTTTTTAGTTACAAAACGATACCAATACCCTCTCTATACCTGCGTGACCTCCACACACAGTATGACACCAGTGTGTCTTATTTGAGAGGATTTAGAGACAAACAGAGCAATGGAGAAATAAAACATACTCAAAACTCCAACATTGTCTCAACCTCCCTGTCTTCCCCATCACCTCTGAATCTGAGCACCATCCTTCCCACCCTGGAGGTGACTGACAGATGGGATCAGCCTGAACATCACTCAGAACAGCTCTCTACCTCTCATCACCCTGGCAAAAACATATGATTTGCCACGGCTGTCCACACTGCATCCTCCGCCTCTCACCATCACTCACAGTCACAAGCCCACAGTTCAGCATCATCATGCTTTAATGTGACTCTCACACCAACACGTGCATCATTCACGCTTGGTTGAAACATTGCTCTCACATGCATGTCTACCTCCATCATCTCTCTCTTATTAATACAAGATATCCCCTGAGACAGAATCTCGCAGTCCCACTCCCGTCTGTACATCCCTCTCTGAAAGCCCTCTGCTCTCTCTGTAGTTAAACAGACACACTAACTAACATCTCAGTGTCTTCCTTTTTCTTCACTTTCTCCCTCCGTCTTCTGCAGTGTCACTCTCTTTCATCTGTCACATCCTCTTTTTCTTTCATACATTCACAATGAGAGCGTGCACAGACAAATTCAGTGCACACACACACACACACACAAAGCAGAGGAAGTCATACGCACGCTGACAATCCTCTCCGAGGTGCCCCCTCTGGAGATGGTGGTCCCGTTGAGTCCCACCAGAGAGGGCAGAGTCTGAGACATCCAGTTGGTCACCATGGCCATGGTGCTGAGCACCGCCCCAATCTTTAGCATAGGGACGCTCATGTTTGCTTCCTGTGGGGCCCCCCGGCGCAAACGGCCCTACAGCCAGCCCTGCCCTGCCCTGCCCTGGACCTCAGCTCCGGTCAACCCCGCTCTGCTCCAGACAGCCTAGGCAGTGAAGCAGCCAGTCAGCCTCTGCCTCAGTCCGAGTAGCAGCAGAGCCCCCAGAGCTGGTAAAGCACAGTTACCAGACTCACACACCACTGGCTCAGTCAAGGGGACAGCCAGAGACCGGTTAGAGGAGAGCAGCTCACATCCAACAGCATCACGCTGGAATCTTCCCTCTCAGAGTGACTGCCTCAGCCTCGCCCCCTCCCTCTCTCTCACTCTCTCTCCATCTCTCTCACTTCCTCACTCTCCCCTTATCGCTCCCTTTCTCTCTCTCTCTCTCCCCCCTCTCTTCCTCAAGATGCAGAGCTGCGCATTGGCTGCCTCTGTGTCTCATCCCCTCCCAATCAGCCTCTGTTCTGTTCTTGCCAGTCCTGTTTTGCATGCATGTATCCATTCTTTTCCTCTCTTTTTCTCTGACATTTGGCTGTTCTTTTATCACCCACATATTAGTGTGTTCGCGCACACATTTCTGAGGCATGGAGATCAGAGGGAGACTGATTCAGACGGCTGATCTGTGCTCTGTGTGGTGTGACATGTGTGTGCCAAGAGCATCCCAGGCATGGTAGACTGTCCCGCAGTCTGCAGTCTCATCACATTGTCTGTGCTGGATGGAGGGCTGAGGATATAGAAGGGTAGATGGACAGATTAAAGGTTGGCCGGGGGCTCATAAGGCAGGTGGTTCAGGAAGGTATTAATGTGGGAGAGAGCCAGGTGCTCTTGCTCACGGCTGCTTCTGACAGCTCATCCGTCATTCTGCCTCATGACATATCTTGAATCAGCCTGTTGCTTGCACTTATTCAGTATTTTACCAACTCCACTCTGCCTGAGGCATAACCATATCACCATATTCAGTGACAATGTCTTCCTGACACTCACCATGTAAAATGATGCTGATACTCGAGAACTTGTGCATTACTAGTTCATTCAAATGGATGAAGCTTGTCTAGACATAAATGATGGAATTGTGGTTTATAGCTTTGGATGTAAAACCAATAAATAAAGCCTTGGATTTGTCCTCACCTGGCTGCTATAGAACACTCTCCTTAAATAAGGGGGATTACATGTTATTTTTCAAGCGGTATAGTTTTGCCATTGTTGTATTGCTGTAATCCAAATTGCTTTAGCTTTCAGCACAATCACAGCAGGTAAGCCAGTGTCAGATATCATACCAATCACTCTGCTGCCTATTTTGGTGTCATTTCACTTCAGGGACCATGCCTCAAGCCCAATTTGAACTTATTTCAGGACAGACTTTAGACGTGCTCTGAAGCTGAGATCAGCCCTTTGGACGTGGGCTGTGTATTTTGTCTCCAAATCATAGCAGTCTGAATTTGCCACTTGCCTCTTCAGAATGAGGTATGAAAGGGTTTGGGAATAGAAGGGGGGTGGGGGTGGGGGGCGGTCTCAAATTTCTCCTTGAAGTTTGAAGCCTCTCCTTGTAACGATTTCCGGCAAGATACTGGGCCACTGGCCACATGGATAATGATGACAGAATGGCCTGCTCAGACAAAACAGCCAGGTCATCTACCTTTCTTGGTTGCTTCCTGGTCTGCTGACTTATTCATTTTGTCAGCCATGGATGCCCCCCACATTCCCACCCCCTCCTCCCACCCAGTCACACTGGGTGAGTGATATGGGCTCTTCTGTGTGGGGTGTACTGTGATGTGATATGAGAAGAGACAGCTTTTTGAGCCCCATCCAAAAAATGTCAGCCCTTCTCAGCTCACCTGCTGGCTCTCACATCAGTCTCGCCTTTGTTGGCTCATCTATTTTTGCAGCAACACTGCCCCCCTGTGGTTACCGGTGGAACTGTGCCAAATAAGCCACTGCCTGTCATCGTTGCTGTGCAAGATTGAACCTGGTGACAGGTAGTTGACACTTTATTGGAATGTGCCAAGGAGATGTAAGGGGGCATGTTTTGGCACTGCTTAGAATCTAACAGAGGATTCAGTGAGGGGAAAGAAGGTTCTTTGCAAAGTAGTATATGTGCATACACAAACACACTGCTACTGCGTTTTTAGTAGGGTTATGTCAGTGTCCAGGGGTATGCTGGAAATAGACTGGTGCCAAGAGAACATCTAATTACATCTGACAAGTGATTTGTTATTTCTCTAAATCTAAATATCTAAAGAGCTGGTCTGAGATACAGTCTGCAGCTAAATAGGTATATATATAGTAATTAGTCAATATAATGTGCATGTTAATAATCATATTGATCTAGTTTTTTTGTTTGTCCTCACAACCTTCATGTAGGTGAGGAGAGCTCTGATTTGTAATGTGGCATGCTATATGTTTCCATTAATGCACCAGAATGCAGTTATAGTCACATTCACAGGGTGGCAGCAGAGATTTACACATGGACATCCTTTATCATTGTATCTGTATTTAGGCCTGCTCCTGTTGTCAGTTTCCTCAAAGAAAGCCTGGTACTCAAGTAGGAGGGCTGAGTGAAAAAGAAAATCACTCAAGATGGTGCTTATTGATGCACCATCTTGGATAATTAAAGAGACTGGCCACCCCCATGTATGACTGTGGCCGGCGTGCAATAAGTAAGCTGGACAATTCTCTGCAAGTAGAACAAGAAATCCATCGCTACAGCACATTTATTTCTTACATTTTCCTCCAGCGGCTCCAATTTGTACAGTTTGACTGCCAAATATGTGGTTAATAATGAATTATGCAATAGTGGGACAACATAGAAAATGCGAAAAGTAAACACACACACATATTATTCTACATTTGTGAGGACCTTATTTTGACATAATGCATTCCCAAGACCATAACCCAA